>ML394917.1:19769-41978 GCA_005239525.1 Nicotiana knightiana | reverse complement strand
TAGATACATACTAAATAGGCACATCTAATTGATGGCCATTCAATTAACTACAATAAGAACGTATATTTATTCAACCAAAATATATTAATATCAAAAGAAATTCATCCCCAACGGGTTCTACCAAAACCCTAGATTAAAAACTTAGCTACTCATGTTTAAACGAAACAAAACTACAAACAATTGCATAATTGAAATATAAAGTAAGAAATACTAGATTGTAGAAATCGTGTTCTTCCTCTTCAATGGAATTTTCTTCTTGTCTACTGTTAATCCACGAAAAAAATCCCTTTAATTGTGTTTTAGGAGTCTATTTATAGGTTTAGGGCGAACCATAACCGTGTAGGAGACTTATATTTCAACCGGGAAACATTTAACTCGTCAAACTCAGAATTGGGCGAAACTGGGGACCCCTGGCGTTTGGGCTCTAACGCCCCCTAACGCCAGGGGGGGCCTGGCTTTATGGCCCTAACGCCCCTCTAACGCCAGGGGCCCCCAGGCCTTATGGGGTAAACGCCCCCCTAACGCCAGGGGGGGCAGGCTTTATGGGGCAAACGCCCGGCTATCGCCCGGGCGTCTCCTTTTGCGTATTTTTGACGTATTTGCATCCCTTTAGCTCCGTTTCCATTTCCAATTCACCTACACATGAAATAAACTCCATTAAGCACATAACAAGTGTAATTTTATCATTAATGCTCATAAAATGTAAGGTATATCACATGTTAAACTATGCAATTTAGTCTCGCATCAATTTCCCCCTCGAACCAGAGATCTTCCTACCTTTTCTGAATGCTTACTACTCCAATATGGTAATAACAAGTATTGTTCCATCTATTGAAGGTGTATTTTATATAATCAGGTCCAAATGGGCTCAATCTTAAAGATTCTACGTGATTTCGGCTAGGTGCATCCTAGGATACGGAATATTCCTCCGATTGGGAACATCTCCATCAATTCCGGCTTGATTAGGGTTTGCCTTGCTCGTTGCCCTAATCCTATTTTAAATCGGTTTGCATATGGTTTTTTCCTTATTTTGTATGACTGATTTTCTTTCCTTATTCTGCATGATTGATCTTCTTTCCATTTTTGTTTACATGTTTTACTATTATATAAAACCCCATTCTCGTTCCCCCTCTATGAGTTAACAACTATTACATTACTACTGTTACCATTACTATTCTCTCAACTCTCATTCTCCTATACTTTCTACATTCTTGGCTCTTGGTCGGCTGAAAGCTAAGGCCACCGGAATCCTCTCTATCGACCTCCCTAGTGCAAGCACTGTTCGGGGCTCATTGAAGCTCTATGAACTCTGACGCACTAGGATTTGAGTCTTTTGGTTGTTCTCTTCGGTATTGATATTCAGGTTGTTACTGGCACTTAGTCTTCTCTTCTATTTTCTTAGTTGAATCTGCAAACTTGTGAGTGTCTCGACTCTTGCAATTCTATCGTCTTTTGCTTGTGTCCAGTGCTCTACATATCCATGTCGTTTGAATTTTGTGAACCAATATGACTTCAACTTTGTGTTATTTTCATTGGCAATTTTAATTTCTTTGAAGCTATTCTACAGTTATGAATCTTCTAGTGTCACAACCTGTCTAGATTTTTAAACTGCCAGCTTGAATGATTTTGTATATTGAAGTATGCTTTGTTGTTCTGCTGTGTATTGCGGGTTTTTCTCATGCCTTGTTCTGAACTCTCACATTGAGATTCCTAGTCAATCATCTCCTACCTAGAACTTTCCTTAATGAAATTTTACTGATAATTCCTTTATGTGGGCTCTACTTTTACCTGCTTACATGAATAATATTTGTTGTCGCAAGGTTTTAACCAAACAAGTTGATTTGTTTTGGTGTTTAGTCAATCCTGCATTCTTTGGTATTTATTATGCTTCTAGTTGAATCCCAATACATTTAGTTCCCATGATCATGGATAGTCGACTGGATTAAGTTATGAGTCTGCCTATTCTATTTAATCTTAAGATAAAATGTCTTCCTGCCATGATATTGTTGGACTCAACATGATTAGACTTCTTACCGATTGCTTTGTTTCCTGTTTATTATGTGTAATTGTTATTCCCTATCCATGTCTCTGTTGACTTTCATGACTTAGACTCCTAGGTTTAAAGTTCTTTTTAGGCTAATTATGGATCATTCTCTATTCTGAACTCACTTAGCATGTGCATCTTGTGTGTGTCTAATATGTTTATCATGTTAACCCCAAATGGCATGTCTCCCTAGCTTTCCTAGTGTTATGTATATCTTTATCATGCTATCACATGCTTAATGATTTAACCGATGTTGCTATTTACCGTGTTGTAAATTAAGTCTAGTGATTCTCCTAGTTACTGTTCTTTGCTTAATCAATCCTGTCACTCTTGCTTCTGAAATGCCAATTTGTTTATGAATCCTTCTAAATTTCACACAATGCTGTCTCTATGAAGTATTGCTTTTGGGCTGTTTAGTTGAGTTCCATGTGTGGTACATTAACTTATTTGGTTAAGTGGTCAATATTGTAATTGTTGGGCTTGATATGAGTCCATGTGTAGTTTTAGGTTGTGCAAATGGAAATACTCTCCTATTTTGAGATGTATTTGGATCTGAGCCTGCTATTCGAGTGAAAGAGTATGTTGAAGGCCCAGTCAGTACTGGCTTACTTTCGTTTGGGCCTGTTATATGGCCTGCAGTGGCTCCTTGTGTAATATTTGTACTTGTATTTGTTATCTGAGCCTATAATAATTTATAAACAAACGATTGGGGAGTTAGTGAAATGGGGGACGCAAGTATATTTCCACATAAATGGGTAGAAAACCTGCCCATAGGATTTATTTGCTTCGCCTACTATTTGATTGACGTGTTTTAACTCTGTACACACATAGAAATCATGCCTATAGGAAATCACACACTTCACTTAACTTGTCTAATACCTGTACATTATTCAAAGCATGTTGGTTGGAGTAAATGCTGTAATTGTTTCGATGTCTATTGTTGCGCGCTATTAGACAACATGTCTATAGGAACTAACGCCAATAAATACTGGTTTAATTATTAGACAACATGCCTATAGGATGCAATAATACGTGCTTTTGCTAATGCTCATCTAGATACCATGACTATAGGGCTCCAATTAATTAACTAATAAACTACTTTTGTTATTTTATTACACTGCCACCTAGATAACATGTCTATAGGAATAACTACGATAAAATCAAGTTCAAATACCAACTCTTAGAAATCTTGCCTATAGGATATTGCCTTTCCTAGAAATCATGTCTATAAAATCAAAAGCTGGTAATTTTGAGCTTTCAAACAGTTTTACTGCCTCATAGCGCAAACAATTTAGAGATCATGCCTATAGAGTTTGTAATACCTATAATCTGTAAATTCATTGTTCTAAAACAGCAACACTGCTTGTATGACACTTGAAATCAAAATCACATAAAATCCATGTCTATAGGACTTAATGACTCTAATTCGTCTTATTTATGAAATTTTCTACTGCTTAATGTATGAATCTGCCCGCGCGCATTTGTTGCTTATGTGTGGAGGCTAACTCGAGCCATTTATTGTCTTTATGTGTAGTCCTACATGTTTTGAATGTGCGCCTAGTTTTATCATTTTTGAGCACCCAAAGTAAAGTCTAGAACCACCCAAATAGTAAGTCCAAAGCCTCCTGGACCATAGACACGGGACATGTAGTGCACACACAGGACACAATTTAGAATTGGATTAGAGCACTATAAGTAAACAACTTTAACGTAGTATTTGGGTAGCAGGAGATGATAGTTTGTGCCTGCTGAATAATATGAGAAACCCCTACCCTAAGGGAGTTGCGAAGTGCTCTCTCTGTTTCAAATTAGATGAGGTACTTTCATTTTTAGTCTGTTCCAAAATAAATGACATATTTCTAAATTTGAAAATAATTCAACTTTAAACTCTTCATTTTACTCATTTTACCCTTAATGAGAAGTTTTTATAACCACATAAATGTCATGGCCCCACAAAGCTTTTACCCCTTTAACTTTTAAGACCATAAGTTTCAAAAGTCTTCTTTGTTTTTCTTAAACTTTGTGTCGAGTCAAACTACCTCATCTAAATTGAAACGGAGGGAGTATTATTTATGTTGCACGGGGTGATCCTTTAGACTAAAAAACTTAGGACCCCCTCCCCCTCTCATTTATATGTTTTTCACACTGTGTCTCTTGAAGTTAAGTTGTATCCTGCAACCTCTAAAGACTTGTACTAATAGTTTAATTCTTGTATGATTTTCTTTACACTTGTTTACATCGTAGTAGAACTTTGAAATTCCTTGTCTTCCCTCACTTACACGATCACGTAGGACAATTATAATCCAATAATCCCATATAGCATAAATTTCGGCTGGTACCCACAATTGTGGACCTCGAAGAGTGCCTAACACCTTCTCTTTGAGGTAATTGGATCCCTTACCCGATATTTGGCAACACGAACTAGTTAAACAGAGTTATTCGCAAATATTTACCCTAAACCACCTTAAAAATCGTTAGGTGGTGACTTTTCACTTTTAATACCCATTTAAAATTGTTGTACATATCGAAACCCGTTTCGAGAGAAAAAAAGGGCGTGACGGCATGACGACTTTGTTGGAGATATACTTAGGCTCTTACCATAAAGAAGTTGACTTATGTGGACTAATTGATTATTTGATGACATCCCCTTATTCGTTTAAATTGCTATGACATGTACATCCCCTACCTATTTCCCTTACTTGCTTAAACTGCTATGACATGCACATCCTTTCTCTATTTCCTTTGTTTGCTTGAACTGATATGACTTGTACATCCCCTCTCCGTTTACTTCATCTTGTTTAAGACTGCTATATCATGTCTCTCATGTCCCTATCCCCCTATTTGCTTTATTTAATTACGTTCTCACACATTTTCATGAATTAAACTGAAGTCTCTCTTTTGTCTTTCCTTTTTTCTATTCTTTGTCCTGTTCATATTATTTACTGGTTTTATGCACTTTCGTCATGCAAATATCTAGCAACATGTTACTATTTTTTCATAACGCATGCTTCCAGTATCATACACCACTCGTACTTATTATCAACATAGCGGGCCTTGATGAGTGTTTGCGCTTCCCTAAAAATACCCTTTTTCAAATCGAAAAGGCTTATTAGCGGTAGACTAGTCAATCAGCGGTGCAGTTGATGGTCACGTGCCTTTATTTATCAGGTGTCCACTTGAGAGTACCAATCTAGATCCTTCTAGAAACCACACTCTGATTTGAAATGTACATGCATCATGCTAAACTAAGTATGGATTGAGATGTCATTGATGCATCAATCCGCTTATATAAACCTTGTACAAAGTCCAACGGGATTTCCATAATCCGAAAGGATGCCATCATATTATGTGCATTACTTGGAGAAAATATGACAACTTGCTGATCATTATTGCGTAAATAGTCGAATCTGGAGGGGGAAAGGGCTAACTTTTATTTGTTTGCAGAAAATGAAGCACGGAATCCCCAGGTTTGGTATGGTCCAAAATATCCCGCCTCTGTTATTCGATTGGTAGAACGACCTTGCACAATATGACAGAAATCATGTGAGGAAAGTACTGGGTAACTTGCCATCTTTGCTGAATATTCAACCCAACAGGGGACTAATTGAGGATGCCTCCATGTTTTGGGATGAAAAGAGAGTTGTTTTCCAATTAGGAAATATAGAAATGACTCATCTCCTGGAATAAATAGGGGGCTTCACCAAGTTACCGCGGGATAGTCCGGGTCTATTGGTGCTAGAAAATTTCATCCCACACGATTTTTTGAAGATCCCAGTCTTTAAGAATACCGACGAATTGGTCTGCCTGAAGAAATCATACACCCCCTTTGAATTTATATATGAGTGGTATGGGCATAGAAAATCATATCGCCAACATCATGAGGAGCTAGCCATCACTTTGGGATGGGTACATCGCCGGGTCTATGTCTTCATAGTCTGCTTCTTGGGTTTATTCCAATGCAAGGGAAATGATTTACATAGCTTAGCCATGGTAGCCGAGACCTTAATGGATGGTATTGAGGGACAGAAATACACTATCATCCTGATGATCTTAGCTGAGATGTCTGTGCTTTGGATCAGTGCAAGCATGTGTTCGAACACTTTGAGGGTTGTAATCTCTTGCTACAAGTTTGGATGCTGGAACACTTTTAAATGGGTGATTATTTCCAGGAGATTCTACGAAGGCCGCTGAATGACTACATAGCCAGTCATCATCCAAAGAAGATAATATTTATTTCAGACATGTTTGCAAAGCCTGGAAATGTTATAGGCTAGGTGCGTTTCTTTAGTAATCTGACAGACGAGCAAGTGCATTAGATGTTTGAGTGGGGTTCTTAGTAGCAAGTTCATCATCAGGTCCAAAGGAACCACTAACTTAGTATTGATCGAGCTGCGAGGAATCTACCCTTATGCTCTTATAAGGGTAATGGGTCTAGCTGGGAGGAAACAAGTCATACCTCAAGTTTCCAACATGGTTCAGTATAAAGCAGATTTCAAAGGAGATGTCATCCCATTCAACTTTGAAGCCCAACACATGTGGAACAAAAATATCATCGTAGAGGGAGAGACTATTGAGCCATACAGGTATCACACCGGTCATATGTACTACTATCTCTCATGATTGGAAGACGACATAGCCGGGGACGTCAAGTCGGGGGTCAATATAAAAGATAGGATCATAAATGAGGT
This sequence comes from Nicotiana knightiana, assembly GCA_005239525.1. Taxonomy (NCBI): domain Eukaryota; kingdom Viridiplantae; phylum Streptophyta; class Magnoliopsida; order Solanales; family Solanaceae; genus Nicotiana; species Nicotiana knightiana. Next base: position 35,246 of record ML394917.1, on the reverse strand, counting down.
GGCTGAGGCACAGGTAAAGTACAAGAGGCTACGTAAAAGAGTGTTTGAATTTGAAGCTAAGCATCTGGAACAACATAAGGTGGATATGGAGGCAATCAGGGAATGGAAAGAGATTGTAAATAAGTCGACGGAGAGGTTAGAGTCCCTAGAGCAAGGATTGATGGAGCTAAATGGGAAGATGAGAAAGAGGTTTTGAGATTGTCAAGGCATGGACCATGATGAAGGATGGATGTTGGAAATGGCTTACTTACTGCTCGAAATGTGCGATCTGGGAAATGTGATTGATGGAGTCAAGAGAGCCAAGCATGGAGAAAGGTCCTTCAGGGACCAAGTAGACTAGGAGATAATGTTCCATACTGCTTTCTAGATGATTTTGTTAGATTTCTATGTAATAGTGCTTAACGCCAACAATGACTTTATAACTATTATTTTGATTTAGTGAAAGATTGATTTGGTTTATCTTCGCACTAATGGAATGAGGCAACGTTGGCACGAATTTTCCCCAAGTCTATGTGTCTCTTAGGCCTACCTCAGGCACAATGAGCTCCTAAAATTAGGACGCGAATTATTGCATGACCTTACGTGATACCTGCTTAAATATTGCAAATACTTTTTTACTTCATCTTACTGACTTGGTTACCTTTTGTTTTTCGTTCTTTAGATTACTCCCATTTCCAAAGGTTGGTTCGTGTATTCTGGCATCATCAGCATACCATACTAGATCCAGAGGTCCTCCACGTAACGACCCGAAAAGCAAAAGGAATATGGATGATCTAAGTGGCAATCGAAAAGACAATGCTACTATGGCAGAAAATGTTGAAACCTCAGATGGAAGAAGTATTCCGGGATAGAATGAGTTGGTCCTACGGTTGGAATAGAAAATCTTGGAGCTACAAGGTGAGCTTGAGCCTATCCAAAATCTCGCAAACCTCTCCCTTACTCTAAATGTTCCTTACATCAACCAGAAAAACACCTAAATCCAAAATCCACCACTATGGCTCCATAAAATCCTCCCGCAACGCACCAGTATCACAATTCCGCACCTCCTCAAAACTTTAACCCCCAACCAGTGCAAACCCCTCAACAACTCCACGATTATCCAACCTAGTATACACAAACCACCACTTATCACACTCCTAAAAAATGCACCACACCTCACCCCCGATCCCCCTCAAATCTCGATCAATGATCATATATATACTCAAGTCCCAGGAACATACCAAGGCAACCCGACATACGTGGAAACCTTACCCCATAACCTGCAACAAACCCTATACTTACCTGAACCAACTGAGAAGGACCTGCTCATCCGAAACATGGCGGAGGAATTAAAGAAACTGACAGGGAGAGCCCAGAGTGTTGAAGGCGGGAAGGGTGTTGAAGGTTTGAACTACGAAGACTTGTGTATCCATCTAGATGTAGAACTGCCGGGGGGTTACAAACCTCCCAAGTTTGAGATGTTTGATGGCACCGGTGATCCTAAGGTGCATTTGAGAACCTACTGTGACAAGCTTGCTGGAGTGGGCAAGAATGAACAAATCCGTATAGAACTGTTCATGAGAATCCTTATAGCAGATGCTTTATCCTGGTATATTAGCCAGAATCCGAAGAAGTGGGCGAACTGGGTAAGCATGGGATCCGATTTTATGGAAAGATTCAGGTTCAAGAAGAAGCCAACAGAAACCTTCCGCGAGTATGCTACTCGTTGGAGATCAGAGGCTTCCAAAGTGAGGCCACCACTAGAAGAAGAACAAATGAGCAAGTTCTTCGTCAGAGCTCAGGATCCACAATATTACGAAATACTGATGGTTATATAGAATCACAAGCTCTCCGACATCATCAAGTTGGGAGAAAGGATAGAAGAAGGGATCAAAAGCGGTATGGTGACCAATTTCGAGGCATTGCAAGCCACCAACAAAGCTTTACAGTCGGGAGGTATTTTGAAGATGAAGGAAGTGGGCGCCGTAATGGTGGCCTAGAGCCCTAAGTCTCCCCTTACATACCAAACACCTCCACCCACATACCAACCCTCACCTATAAAATACCAATACCCTACCACCACCTACCACAACTATAACACCCAACCTGCATATTACTATTCACCTCCCCCTGCCCGCTAAAACTACCCTAAACCATGACCAAACTTTGTCCGCAGAGATCCCAGACAATACACCCCCATCGCTAAACCCACAGCCCAATTGTATGAGATAATAAAGGTCGCTACTTACGTCACCCCCATTCCTATTGTTGCTGTTGAAAACCCTTCCCAGTGGGTTAACCCCAACAAAACTTGTGCCTACCATTCAGGCATGAACGGTCATACCATTGAGAAATGTCGCATGTTGAAAGACAAGATCCAGGAGTTGATTACACAAAATTTATACAAGCAAATGAGGCCGCGCCGAATGTCTGTAATAACCCTCTTCCTGATCATATGGGCGAGAGAGGGAATGTGATAGAAAGTAATGAAGAATAGGATCTAGAGGGATCTATCAAACTTATTCGAGATGGGGATGCTCCCAAAACATCTCCTGTCACCATCTCCTTGATTGTGGTGCAAACCCAGGTGCCATTCGAGGTCGAGGTAGCTACACCTTTCAATATGATGGTAGCTCCAACACTGTTTTATAAGTCTGATGTTGTCCCATGATATTATGAGGCGGAGGCGAGAAGAAAAGGAAAAGCCAAGATGGAAGAGATACGTGTTACGCAAGGAATGACCAGAACTGACAGATTTTATACACCTAAGAATGGAACAAGCAAAGAGACCACATCTAAGCCACATGTCATAGAAACATGCACTGATGATCTTTGGAGGAAGGTAAACGTGGGGGAGTACTCTGCTGTTGATCAACAGAATAAGAATCCCACCTAGATATCTATCTTATGGCTGTTGCAAAATTTAGATGCGCACAAAAATGCCTTGATGGAGGTATTAAGTGAAGCCTATATGCCTACCGGTATCACTAGTGGGGAGATGGATAATATGACAGGATAGGTACTAGAGAGCCACAAGATTACTTTCCACGAAGATGAGCTACCACCGGAGGGGTTGAGTCATAATAAATCATTGCACATCACTGTGCAATATAAAGACAAGTTCATTTCCAGGACTCTGATAGATGAGGGTTCGAGTTTGAACATATGCTCCCTGACTACTTTGAAAAAACTAGGTAAAGGAATGCATGAGATATGGATGGGAGGTATGAACTTGAAGGCATTTGATGGGTCTTAGAGAGATACTATTGGAGAAATTAACCTTGATCTGCAAATGGGCCCGACCTGTTTGACGTTGAGTTCCAAGTACTAGATATACCCGCCACTTACAACTTGTTACTAGGACGACCATGGATACACGCAGTTGGGGTAGTCGCTTCTACTCTGTACTAGGTTGTGAAGTTCGAGTGGAATCATCAATAGGTGATTATTCACGGATATGAAAGTAACCCTATCTACACCAAACAGACTGTGCCAGCTATCGAGAACAAGAGGAAATTAGAAGGAGAAACATACCACAATATTGAGCAACTAAAAACAATTCAGAAGGTTCGATGATGGAGCAATAATATAGAGAGCATATGATGTGGTTGGGGTATGAACCGACAAGGATTTTGTCCCAAAAATTCAAGGGATCACAGAATTAATACGACCAGAATATCATGGCACAACCTTTGGTCTCGGGTACGAATATACCGTGCAAGAATATCAAAATTGGATACCACCGTAGCGTGCCTCTTAATATCCATTGGAACAACCTATACAACAGTTGCACCAGACTGATGTAATTTGGGGGTCTGAGGAAGATGAGGTTTTGGCTGGTATGAGGAACCTGTTTCTGGATGAGGAAGATATGGACTGTAGTGCAATATTTGAAGAGGAGAAGGAGGAGGAGGAAGACTTACCATTCAGATAGTAGGAGAAGGAGTTGTTCTCAAGAACTGGACTGCTGCACCATCCCGGGCTCGCCAAGTACCTGAGTAGCCTTGGCAGAATTAGCATGATTTATTTTAAATTTTTTTTCGAGCATTTAAGACATTTTCAATGTTTTGTTTTGAAATAATTACTCGAGACATCAAGTCGTATTTGTTGACAATTTTAAGTTTTATTAACGCATTATTGCTTTTTGTTTATTCATTATTATCTTTCTACATTCTTTTTCAACGTAATTATTACATATCCTGATGAACCTATGACTGTGACATGTAATGAGACAATGCAACATAAGGAAAGTGATTTGGAAGATTTGGAAGATGATATAATACCTGAGGAAATTGTCAAAGAGGTAGAGAATTTTGAGAACAAACCAAAATCCCATTTGGAAGAAACTGAGGTAGTTAACTTAGGAGATTCAGAAACAGTCAAAGAAACTCGTATTAGCGTTCACCTATCGTCATCAGAGAAGAAAGAGTATATCAGGTTTCTGAAGTAATATGATGATATTATTGCATGGTTCTATGAAGACAAGACGAGGTTAAGCACATCCATAATAGCGCACAAGCTACCTACCAACCCTACATGTCCGCCGGTGAAGCAGAAGCTCAGGATATTCAAGCCTGATATGAGTCTGAAGATAAAGGAAGAGGTCAACAAGGAGACCAAAGCCAAGGTCCTTTGGGTGGTCGAATATCCAACTTGGTTATCCAATATCGTACCAATTAAAAAGAGAGATGGAAAGTCAAGGTGTGTTAACTATCGAGATCTGAACACAACAAGCCCTAATGACGATTTCCCATTGCCCAACATGCACATACTAATCAAAAACTGTTCCAAACTTGAGCTCCAATCCTTTGTGGATTGCTTTGCAGGATATCACCAGATTTGGATGGACGAAGAGGACGTCGTAGACAGACTTCATTACGCCATGGGGGATATATTGTTACAAAATGATGCCATTTTGTTTGAATAATGCTGGATCTACCTACATAAGGGCTAATACTACTTTTTTCCATGATATGATACACAAGGAAATAAAGGTGTACGTGGATGACATTAACATCAAATCTAAGAGAAGTTCGGATCACATAGTAGACTTGAGAAAGTTTTTTGACTGCCTTCAAAAGTACAATTTGAAGTTGAATCCGACAAAGTCTGCTTTCGGAGACCCTTCTAGAAAATTGCTGGGTTTCATCATCAGTCACCGCGGTGTTGAGCTAGACCCGTCAAAAATCAAAGCTATTCAGGACTTGCCACTGCCAAAGAGCAAGAAGGATGTGATGAGTTTTCTGGGATGCCTCAATTATATCAGCCATTTTATAGCACAATCAACAATGATATGTGAGCCGATCTTCAAAATGCTAAGGAAAGATGTTGCCACGAGCTGGACCGAAGAATGTCAAACGGCTTTCGACAAAATCAAGGAGTACTTGTTTAAGCCGCCTGTGTTGGTTCCACCAGAACCCCAAAGACCTTTACTGTTGTAGCTGTCCGTGTTGGATTGAGATTTCAGTTGCGTCATGGGGCAACATGATGAAACATGGAAAAAATAGCAGGCAATATACTATATGAGTAAGAAGTTCATACCTTACGAGGCACGAAACTCTTTGCTGGAGCGCACCTGTGCTGCTTTGACATGGATAGCCCAGAAATTTAGACACTACTTCTGCGCATACACTACATATCTCATTAGGATGGATCCACTGAAGTACATCTTCTAGAAACCAACCCATTGTCACGACCCAAAATCCACTAAAGGTTGTGATGGCGCCTAACACCGTCGTCAGGCAAGCCAACGGTGAATGATTAACTTATTTACTCATTTTAGTATTTGAAATCATAATTTCCATTAATTAAGGAGTATGAAATAGAATTTACAAGGTAGGTGATAATATTTACACGAACTACAACAATAAACAATCCTGTAAGAACCCCCAAAATCCAATGTCACAAGTGCATGAGCATCTATTGATGAGTACAAGAATGATACAACATCCGTCTAAAATACAAGTTAGACGTGGAATATAAATAACTCTGATGGAGACTTTGCATGTTGCAGATCGTATCAAGGAAGTGCAGCTCACCGTAAAAGTCCCCGCAACATCTGCGCCTCTGCACCTAGAGGACCACCAGACACATATATGTATACCTGAACACTAAGTGCAGAAAGTGCAACATGAGTACGTAAATCAATACGTACCCAATAAGTATCTAGACTAACCCCAGAGAAGTAGTGACGAGGGGTCAATATCGACACTTACTAGTGGTCCAATAAGACAGATACAATAAGAAGTAAGCAGATATGGGGCAGAGTAAATATATGATATAAATAAGTATGAATATGTGGTACAATGCTCCTCTCAATAATAAGCTCAAACTCTCGATTAGCAGTTACCTCCTCCACCGGAGTATGTAAATAAATAATGGACTTCACCAGATAGGTCGTCATGATTCAAATCAGGAAAATTCCCAGATACATTAGTGTTTTGGGCAAATAATACGCACAATTCCATATGAGTGATTTATAGAAATGCCGAGGCGTACGACCTGATCCCAACATAATCTGGCATATAACCATAGATACATCTATTATATTTCCGAGGCGAACGCCTCACTCCCATGAAAGTGTGGTACATAATCCTGCCGAGGCGAACGACCCGATCCCATAAGATATGCGCATTGCCGAGGGTCGAACGCCACGAACCATAGATGTATCTATCCTGCCGAGGTGAATGGCCCGATCCCATTAGAATAAGAAGATTTGATGGGTCCTTGAACCATTCACGAAGGGGCATGTGAGTTATAAAAAGCTTTGGGGAAACCTTTCAATGAGAACGCATAACGCGAGAGAAATTCGTAAGATGAGTACAATTATTTGCGGCTAATCATGAAGCCCGTTGAATCTCTACAATAGCGAGTCTATCGCTCTACACAAGTCTAGTCTCAAGTCTTAATGTAAAATAAAGGAATTTAATAGACAAGGAACAACTCAAATAGTACAGCTATAGCATAGTGTGAACCTAAGTCTACCCGGACAATAACATGGATTTAGCTACGCACGCACTCTTGTCACCTCGTGCTTACATAGCCCCTGCAACCAGTAAGACATATCAAATACATCACCTAGGGTAGTTTCCCCCTCACCGAGTTAGACATGAGAGTTACCTCGCTTCAAAGTTCCATAATCGGCTCCAACGTCACTCTAACACCTCAAATCGATGGTCGTAGCTCAAAACTAGTCAAACAATGTACAAACCAATAAAAATATACTTTAATACTCATAATAAATCAATTTATAACAATCCCCAACTCCGCTCGAAAAGTCAATAAAGTCGACCCTCGGGCCCACGTGTCCGGATTTCAAAAATTTTCAAAAACAAATATCACCCATAACTCATATGGTCTATATCCAGAAAATCATCCAATTTCATCCATGAATCGACTCTCAAATCAAGGACCATTTCTCAACTTTGAGGCTCAAAATCCCAATTTTTACAATCTAAATACGGATAAAAATAATAACCAACGGAAATAATCATTGAGAAACATCAAAATAAATGTCAGATATTTACCCCCTTGTTTAGACGAGAACAACACTGTGAAAATCACCTCAAACGGAACTCTAGAACTCAAGATATGCCCAAGATACTAAAATTCTCGGTTTAAAACACTGTCCAGATGATTTTTCTTCATCGCTTTCGCGGGAGACCTTCGCGTTCGCGAAGAGAAATTTTTCTCATTGACCGGTCAACCCAGAAATACTTCTTCGCGTTCGTGGAACCTCCCTCTCGTTCGCGAAGAACAAAGCTTCGCACCATAAACCAACAATGTTGTTCGACACGGATATGGGCATAACTCTCTCATACGATATCGAAATTCGACGATTCTTGTTGTTATAGATCCGTAATTACGATACGCATTTAGTGGTTCAATCCAATCACAAATAAAATTTTGTTATATCAATATAGTTCCCTTTATGCCCAAAGAAACGACGCTGAAACATCAAATAAGAGCGTGACACAATCCAAACACCTCCGAACCACACTCGAGGCCCCCGGGACCCTGTCCAATTACAAAAACCAGTACCAAAACACAATACGAACTTAGTCAAAGACTCAAACCACGTCAAACAATATCAAAATCATGAATCACGCGTCGAATCAAACTTATAAATTTCCAAATTTCCAAATTCTATATCTTGTGTTGAAATATATCAAATCAATCCGAAACGACTTCAAATTTTGCACAGAAGTTCCAAATGATATCACAGACCTATTACAACTTCCGGAATCAAGATCTGACCCCGATATCAAAAAGTCCACTCCCCGTCAAACTTTCTAAAAACCTTTAAATTTCCAACTTTCACCAAATGACCTACGGACCTCCAAATCCACATCTGTACGCACTCCTAAGACCAAAATGACCATACAGAGCTATTCCCAGGATCGGAATCGTAAAAGGAAATTGAGAACATGAAATTCACTTTAACCCAAATTTATGGAATTCTTCCAAAATGCCAACTTTCCACAATAAGCGCTGAAACACTCCCGGGTCATTCATAATCCGATCCGGACATACGCCTAAGTCCAAAATCATCATACGAACCTGTTGGAACTTTCAAATCCTGATTCCGAGGTTGTTTACTCAAAAGTCAAATCTTAGTCAATTCTTTCAACTTAAAGCTTCCGAAATGAGAATTTTCCATCCGAATCAACTCTGAACTTCCCGAAATTCAATTTCGACTACACGTGCAAGTCATAATACTTGAAGTGAAGCTACTCAAGGCCTCAAATCGCTGAATGACGTGCTAGAGCCAAAAAGACCGATCAGGTCGTTACATTCTCTCCAGTTAAACATACGTTCGTCGTTGAACGTGCTAAGAACTGCTCTGGAGTTGTCCAAAATCACTGTTTAAAACCTCGTGCACCTACCGTGCCACCACAACCTAGTTGAGCATATTAGCTCGAGCCAGACTGAAGATCCTTCCTGCTACCTTAGCCAACAAGCTTTAGAACAACATCCGGAATTCTCCACGATACCATATTCTCACACACAAACACCATATCAATCAGACACTGAGCCCAACGTGACCATGCTCCTCCGTTGAAATCACACCATGAACCCCATAACTCATTTGCTCAGGGCAAGCTCCCCCGAGCATAACAGTTGAGATTTCCACTGACTCGAAGCCCGTAGTATACCTCATAACATATATAAGCCCTGTTCCAACTCTCGCAATACTTCCACGATAGAAAAAATGTGCAGAAACTCATAACCACCTGCCGAATCACAAATTATGGAGTCTCTCCTCCTGACAAGAACCATTACCTCATCCTGAACTGATAAAAATATTTGCTTTTTAATATGCCTTATATAAATTCGATCGCACTGATCCAGGTCCAATAATCTCGTCTCACCCAGTACAAGTTTCTCCGGCAATAAGCCATCGCAAACACTATCTAAGATTTCATATGATGCCATCAATGCGCCAACAAGCTACAACTTGAATATTACACATGAGGAAGAACGAACTCCGGAAAAGAACTATCCAGCCCGCGTAACAAATAAAACAACCATCAAATACTATGAGCCTTTCTAAGAGGTAAGAAACATGACACACAAAAATAAATATAAGGAACCCTGCTTAATCATCTCACTATTATTGTGTGCAACCCGATCCACATATGATACCGTTGCAACGTGAAACCCAATCCAACTATGATACCATTGTGACGTGTAACCCGATCCAAATAGCATACTCGTGGCAGCGTGCCACCCGATCTGCACATACTTATGCATAAATTTCAACCGGGACCCACAGTTTTGGACCTCGAAGAGTTCCTATCACCTTCTCTTTGAGGTAATTTGAGACCTTACCCGATAACTGGCGACACAGACTAGTTAAATAGAATTATTCGCAAATAGGTTCCCTAACGCACCTCAAATATTATTAGGTGGTGACTCTTTTCTTTTAATACCCATTTAAAAGAGTTGTCACATATCAAAACCCGCTTTCGAGAGAAAAAGGGGCGCGACCGGTACCATCTATCAGAATGAGTCACTTTTCTTCCTGCATCAGTCCGTCCCCATTAAAAAGTTCCTTGTACTCAAGGAAGGAAGCTAGGGAAATGAATTTTCAGTGCTTTGTAATCTTCCCAAGTAGAAACATCAAGAGGAAACTTATCCCACTACACTAGAACCTGCACCACTGCTTTATTTCCCTTCTGGATCATGCGCCTTCCCAATATTTTTTAAGGATGATGAAAGTAGGGGCTGGCCAAGTCAACTACTGGGTGGGAGATAACATCAGACAACTCATGGCATTTCTTCAATTGGGAAACATTGAAGGTGGGATGCAACAATAGTTAAGATGGGAGTGACAACTTTTATGCTACTGATCCATCTTTTTGCAGAATTTGATATGGCCTATTGTACTTAGCATATAGTTTGGAAAAGTATGCTCCCGACAACCTATAAGATTGAACCTTCAGATAAACCCAGTCTCCTTCCTCAAGTTTCCTATCAGATCTGTGCTGATTAGCTTGCTCCACCATTCTTTATTGAGCTCTCTTCAAATGGTAGTTTAACTATTGTAGTTTAAATTCTCTTATAAGCAAGCTTCTATCTATCTCTTCCACACCAGAATATCCAGCTGCATAGAGTATATGCAAATGGGGTGGTTGTCTATACAATGCCTCATAGGGAGTATACTGTATAGAGGTATGGAGTGTGGTATTATACCACCACTCTGCCTCAGACAAGTATTGGAACCAATTTGCCTGAGAATCTGAGCAGAAACATCTCAGATAAGTTTCTAATCATTTGTTCACCATCTTTGTCTGTCCATCTATTTGAGGATGGTATATTGTGGATGTATTAAGAGTCACTCCCAAGATAGAAAACAATTCAAGTACCATCTTGCGAGTGAGTATAGGATAGTTGTCACTAATTATATCTTCTGGCATACCATGCAGTTTATAAATGTGAACCATGAAGGCATGAATAACCTGGAAATGTCACTAGCTGAGTAGGGGTGAGACAACCCTATAAAATGTGCATACTTAGTGAATCTATCCACCACCACCCAAATGACTGATTTCCCTTTTAATTTAGGCAAACCTTCTACAAAATCCATATTGATGCTAACCCAAGTTGTTTGAGGTACCTTGAGTTGTTGAATTAACCCTGGATAAGCAGAATTATCATACTTATGCATCTAGCATTTGTCACATATATTCACTATTTCTTTCACTTCCCCCTCATCCTGTTCCAATAGAAAAGAGAGGCTATTCTTCTATATGTGTTATCAATGCATAGTGCCCTCCAATTGGTGAGCTGTGCTACAACTGTATCCTTCCTAAGTTGCTTGTCAGGTCCTATCACCAACTTTCCATTCTTCCTCAATTGTTCATGAATAGATGAGTACCCCTTCCAATTGCTTCCTTTGCCCTTCACGGATTGAATCAATGCAATTAAATCAGTGTCTACTTCCCATCTTTTCATAATCATCTCCAGTAGTTTAATCCTTATAGTGGACAAAGACATATCAACAAATCCACAATAGGTAGGGTAGAAAGAGCATCTACTACCTTGTTCTCCTTCCGTTTTTTGTATTCGATTTAAATATCATATTGCATCAATTTAGTTATCCACTTCAATTGACTTCTAGTGTGCAGGTTTTACCCCAACATGAATGACCTCATAGTTAAGTATTGAAACCACTTATTGAAGACCATAACTAAGGCCATCAATTCCTTGTCATACACAAAAAGATCTTGGTGTTGCATTGACAGCCTTTAATAAGGAAGACAATATGCTGGCCCTTTTACATGAGTCTAGCTCCAATTCCAATTTGTACATTGCAAGTATCAATCTCCACTACAATTGTTTGGGAGAAATCAAGTAACACTAGCACTGGTCTAGTAGTTAGGTCTACCTTTAATTTGTTGAAGGCTTCACTATTTTTTTTCCCAGTCTAACAGAATCCATCCTTCTTGAGTAGGCCAGTGCGGGGCTTGCTGATGATCCCATATCCTTTTATAAATTTTTTGTAATAACCTACTAGCCCAAGAAACCCTCTCAACTGAGTAGCATTCTTAGGTTTAGGCCACAACTTAACTGCTTTAATCTTCCTAGGGTCAATTGATACCCCTTGTGCTAAAATGTAAAGTATTCCACTTTTTCACCTGCAAATACACATTTACTTCTTTTTGTTAATATTTGATGTTTGACCAGCAACACAAATGCCACCCTAAGGTGTTCTAAATGTTCCTCTAAACTACTGATGTAGATTAGGATGTCATCAAAGAACACACTAGAGTGAACTTCCTAAGCTAATTTTGAAATATGTGGTTCATCAACCCTTGGAAGCTTGTGGTGCATTGGTCAACCCAAATGGCATGGGTAGGTACTCATAGTGTCCAGAATGTGTTTAGAGGCAGACTTAGGTATATCAGCTACTGACATTCTTATTTGATAGTATCCAACCCTTACATCTATCTTACAATAAATTTTAGAACCATCCAATTCATCCAATAACTCTTCAATAATAGGAACAAAAAACTTGTCTTTTATTGTCATCTTGTTCAAGGCCCTATAATTCACACAAAGCCTTCAAGATCCATATTTATTTCCCACTAGTACTACAAGTGATGTATATGGGCTTGAGCTATATTGGATGGTCCCCTAATTCATCATATCTATCACCATATTCTCAATAACATCCTTTTGGAGTGGTGAGTACCTGTAGGGCACAAAATTTAATGGTGAACTCCCTTCTATCAATGGAATGTGAAGATAAAATACCCCCTGGAAGGGAGAAGCTGAGTTGGTTCCCCAAAAACCTTCTCATAGGCATTCAAAACATCCTTTACTGCTATTTCTTCCATATTCTCAACTGCTTTACTGTCAGCACTTTCATTATCCTCACTTGCTGGTTCGCTGACTTTTATCATGAATATTTGTGATCCCTTTATGGTCATTTTCTCCAAAGACTAAACTTGGATGGTTTATAACTTAAGTTGGATCCCCTTCAGGGTGAGTATTTTCCCATTGTATTCAAACTCCACCAGTAGTTCTCTGAAGTTGAACTTAACATCCCCAAAAGGGAATAACCATTATATGTTTAGAACCACAACACTTTTTTCTATAGAGAATACCAAAAAAATCATCCTTGAAAATAATCCCTTGCATCAACCAACAAAATCCTTTGCACACATTGTCTATGGAAATTTCCGTACAATCAGCTACTTGCACCAACTAAGGATTAGTCTTACTGATAACACACCCCAACCTTTTTGCTACTTCTTCATCAATGAGATTATGTGTTGATCCACAGTCTATGAAGACCTCTAGGGGTTTATTTTCAGTGAAACCTTTTAGTCTCAAGGTTCTGTAGCCCAAGGTTCCATTTAGAGGCTGTAAGGAGATAACACAACTCTCCAAATGATCCATCATCACTTCTTCTTCTCCCAATTCTGCTTTTATAGGGATATCTTCCCCTTCACCTTCCTATTCTTCAAACACCTCTAGCTCTAATGAAATTAAATACCTCTTAGCCTCGCACTTATGCTCAACTACAAACTTTTGATCACAGAAAAAGCAAAATCTTTTGGCCCTCTTATCATTCATTTCAGCTGGAATTAGTCTCCTTATCCTATAATTGTCCATTCTGGAACTGGGAGGCCTCTTGATACTATCAGTATTTCCTCCGGGAGTAAAGTTAGAGTTATACCCCATGGTACTTCTATTTTGGGCAGCTCATGATGAGTACCTCTGATAGCTTTACTTTGTGCAGCAAAATTTGATTCCTGTAACCTTGCTAAGTAGTAATCTTGAGGAAGAGTAGTGAGGTTCCCTAATCGTACGACGTTGCTCAGCTCATGCTTTAAAATATTCAAGAAAACACTGATGGCATGCTCTACATATATATATTTAGCTTGTTCATCACACTATCATGGGTTTTCTGGTAATCCTTCTCAGTACTAGTGCGTTTGATATTCATAAGCTCTGTCATTGAATCTGAGTATCTAGCCCTAAAACTGCCACATAATGCCCAAAAATACTCCTCCCAAGATGGAAGAGGCATTTGAGCTCCACTCCTTATGTATCCCAGGTGCCACAGTAGGGCATCCTCCTCAAAATGTAAAGACACCAATATCATCTTTCTCTAGATAGTGACATCTTTTTCAGCAAAGAACTGCTCCACTTTATATAGCCAAGTTCTCAAGTTTTCACCATTAAACTTTGGAAATTTCACTTTTGTGTATTTTGTATAGGATATATTTGGTAATGGTACTTGGTGATTCTGGTGGTTGGTTGTGTATATTTGGTGAAATTGGTTGTAAGGTTTTGGTAATAAGATAAATGAGTCTGCATATAAGTTTTCTAGTGATATAGAGGTGGGGGAATATGAGTGTTATAGGCAGGAGGATATTGGTGGTTCTGGTTATAGGAAGGAGGGTACTGTGTGTTCTAGTTAAACTGACTGTGAGAAATCTGTAGTCCATGATAGGACCCTTAGTTATATTGATAGTTAGGCTGGTGTAATCTACTCCAATCTATGTGATTAAGTAGGGGATACATTTGATTGATAAAATTTCTAGAAAGGTGATGAGGGTTAGTTTGAGGCATGTTATGATTGGAAGAGATGGGATTACTTTGGGGCAACTTCAAATTAAAGTGCAACGGATTATGAAGAGGTATCTCAACTAAATTACCTTGAAGATTCATAACACTCCCTGTAGATAGTGCTGACTGATTTTGCATTGATGCTTGACAATATTGGATCTGAGAGCTTAAAAGGTTACTAATATAAGCATGTGAATCTGGATTATTATATTTTACAGGTGCAACACTTGTCAATGGAACATTACTCCGTGCACCTAAACTCAGCATCCGAGTTGTTCAACCGCGTATTGACTGAACTGTATGGGCTGTGTGTCCTGTAAACGATTCCCACAAGAGAAACCAGATCTCCATTCATCAAAGGAGTGTTTGAAGATGAATATAACTCCCCCTCGCTAGACAAGGATCTTTTCCCCTTTCTGGTCTTCTTCCTCTATGTATAGCTTTCTGCAGCTCGCGTAGAGCTGAGTCCTGAGCCCTTAGAGCTTGTTCTTGTCGGGTTCAAATTTCTCTTATCTCTGGCTGAAGTGAGTTGAATCGGCAGCTAATTTGTGAAGAATATTATTACCTGTGTTTTTTCGAAAGCCATGGAAATCACTGAGCCAAAAAGGAGCTCTGATACCACTGATGCAGTGGTTAAATTTAGAAACCAAAAAGGAGAGAAGAAGCTACTGCTAATATACTAAGCAAGGGCAAAAATAGATAATTCTCA
This sequence comes from Nicotiana knightiana, assembly GCA_005239525.1. Taxonomy (NCBI): domain Eukaryota; kingdom Viridiplantae; phylum Streptophyta; class Magnoliopsida; order Solanales; family Solanaceae; genus Nicotiana; species Nicotiana knightiana. The sequence continues at coordinate 19,975 of ML394917.1, read as the reverse complement.
TTTATTTCCGTTAATGACTAATTACAACGGAATACATTCTTCTCTATCATCACTAGAGGACAAAATATCATAACAACTCTAATAGGACCTATCGAGCCAAAGCTGGACTAATTAAGGGACTGATTGTAAGCATCTGGAATATATATATATATATATATATATATATATATATATATATATATATATATATATATATATATATATAT
>ML394917.1:0-19106 GCA_005239525.1 Nicotiana knightiana | reverse complement strand
CTACTGTAATTTTTGGATTTTAAAGTGAATGGAAATGAAGTTGTTCGCGTTCCCTCCAGCTTATTATAAGTCTCTTGTAGTTGTAGTTTATCTTTCAAATTGTTTAAGTTGAAATCATGTCCTAGTATTATTTTCCTTTTGTTTGTTATGAAGTTCTCCATTGTGTGAGTCAGTGTTACTTTGCGTTTATAAGGAATTGCTTTGTTAATCTAATAAGGTTTATCGTGTTTTCCCAATTGATATGTCCGTACCATGTAAGTATTTTAGGTGGGGGTGTATAAGATGAAAACAACTATATATATATATATATATATATAGGACTGAAGTGTCTATATACCAAACTAGTATCTCTGTTGAGCTAATAACTACTTTAACAATCACGAACTACTCCACATGTTGTAGGTATCATCTATCAGAACAAGTCTCTTTTCTTCCTGCATCAACCAAGGAATAATTGATGATTGTATTTGAAGAATACCCAGGTGGTGGGTACTGGAAGCACCGAGACATCCTTAAAAATCAAAGTGGATGTATTGATTGAATAACAAGGGAAATTATTTTTAGGGTTTTAAGAACACAAAGAAGATGACCTTTTTACGTTAGAGACACCGAGTCATAAGTAATTTTGTAGAACCAATGAGGGAAAATATAAGCGAGGGACTTCAAATACTAATTAATAGTTTTATTATTCGTTTCTTCTTTTTTAACTTGGAAGACTTTCAATTTACATATTATTTTTTATCTATTCATTTTGAATTGGCAAAAAACTAGAGTATTTAAAACTTTATCCGATATAGCCGAATCGTAATTTATTTTATTTTATTTCTAAAACCAAATTAGTCACGCGCACAAATTATTAATTTACAAATTTATAACTAGAATTGTTAATGAAAGCGTTGGAGACACCCTTAGTCATCTGATATTGCTTTTCAAATATATTTTTATGTGTGTAAATAATATTTTTCTGAAAATAGATTTGGAGGTATGTACTCCTAAATTTAACATCCACTTACAAATAAAATTGTGATAATAGATCGTCACCCCTTACATAAATTATCCATACGTGCTTCAAGACTAGGTTGGTCTTCAAGTACCAAAAGTAGACTTCGATTCTTTTACTAGTTCAAAAGATTGGCACAAAATTATCATAATAGTTAAAATCATGGGAACAAACTTAGTATTTATAATAACGTGCAAAGGGACCTCGTGGTGAATTAAGATCTTGAAAAATCAAAAGTCACGGTTTGAAGCTCAAAGAATAGAAAAATCATCAAAAAAAGAAAAATTAACAAATAAAGTAAAAATATTTAATGGATGCATTGCTTACTTTGTACCCCACATAATATATATATATTTAAACACGTGGACATATAATTCTTGTGGTCTCCGTTTGTGTGGCCATGATGGATTGATTGTGCACTGATGTTAATTAACAAATGTATTCTTTATCAAGCTCTGGTGTTGTGTGTTCAATCATATTTCTGTCTTTCCAAGAAAACCAAATGTCATCCGATCCATTACTATGGTGTGAATTAAACTCAAGGTTGAAAAACAAAACTCGGTTGATATCTTATAAGTTGTTCACCGAACCACTTCCATTTCATGTTTTGTATTTGTGTATTATAAAGGTTGTGAGATAAACCAGAAATTAGGATTTATTTATTTTTTTAAATGAAAAGATAAAGTAGACTATGGTAGCCCACCAACCTGGAGCAAGTGCTGCTTCATTTGAAACACAAGTCAAGACCGTACCAACCTCACCAACTTCATCTCCATTTTCGCTGTTTACTTCGGACTCGGAGACGATCTCTAGTCTCCTCTCGATAGAAAACATCTGCTGGTGATCCTAGCTACGCAAAACATGTCCGTTCCAATTTATGAGCACCTGTTTGACTGAGTACGAATTTTAAAAAAAAATGAATATTTTTGGAATTTGTGGTCCTAAACAAGTCAAAAAAGGTTCAAAGTATTTGTGTGGTTATAAAAACTTCCCATTGAGGTAAAATTATAAGTTTAAGCAAAAATTATTATCAAATTTAAAAAATGATCATTCTTTTTGGAACGAATCAAAAACGAAATAAGTTCACATGAACTGGAACAGAAGGAGCAGAAAACTATATTTCCACAAGACACGCACAACCAAATTAAAATTCATAGCTGTGTCTAAAATCTTCGAACTGGTACAATTATAGATGAGACAATTTTATTTATCATGTCTACATCTTCACAGTGGAATCTTTCAAGAAATTAATACTACCTGATTTTTGATTAAAAATATAGATGAAGTAGGTAAATAATAAGAGGAAACTTCTATTTATAGTAAAAGTTCGTGAACTTCAGCAGCAAGGCAAAATTTCATAAAGGGTCCAAGAAGCCATTGACAATGACGTTTTTGTTTCATGCATCGGATGAAATCCTTAATCAAAAGCCAAACTCTTTCACTCACCATTCCCTTCTTCTAAATGATCTCCAGTTGTTAACCCCAGAGGCAAATTGCAATTAATTTACAGTCACTGCGTTTGCGTGATTGCGACTTATAATATATCTATACAGTATATTATAATAGGAGTAATTAGCTAATCGACTTAATTAATAATGTATTATTCTGTTCTAGCCCTCTATAAATAACAGGATCCCCCTATAGTACTACGTACTCAAGTCTGCCATTTGAAAACTCTAATTTGAACACAAAGTAGTGTTGGAAACTTTTAAACATGTTGTCTTTACGTGTGATGTTATGGTTCTATGTTGTTCTGCTGTGGCTTTGTTGTGCATGCGAAGGGAAGACGCAGCTACCAAAGAACTTGAATATAAAAGCTGTTTTTGTGTTTGGAGATTCCATTGTTGATCAAGGAAATAATAACAATATAACAACGCTGATCAAATGTAATTTTCCACCGTACGGGAAAGACTTTATAGATGGAAAGCCAACTGGAAGGTTTACTAATGCCAAAACGCCGGCGGACTTGATAGGTATATCCACTGAGTTTAACATCGTACGTTAATACAAGAATTTTTTACTCGGGTCATCTTAATTCGTTATAGCAGGTAGCTTGTCTTATTTCATATTTTAAGGAGGCTCCATTATGTTAAGTTTGTCATGTTATGTGTTCTTCTTCTTCTTTCTGGACCCAAACATTATGTATGTCTTTCTCTCGTATAAACACAGAGTGAAACTAAAATTTTTGAAAACTGCTTCTAAGTGTATTTTTCAGTAAAGTACTTTTAGAGAGAAACTACATTTTGCTGCTTAATTAAGCCTTAACAGGAGACGGCTCATTTGAGAAACTTGATGTTATTTAATTTGTTTCTTTAATTTATTATTTTTGTTTGAGATTAGAGTTTTGACTTTATTGTGATATTCACATCAGTGGAAGAACTGGGAATTAAAGAGCTAATGCCAGCTTATCTTGACCCCAAATTGCAAGCTGAAGATCTTAAAACTGGAGTAAGTTTTGCTTCAGGAGCTTGCGGATACGACCCTCTAACAGCTGCCATTACGGTGGGTATTTTTCATCCTTGTTTTTATAGTATTTTATACACCTAGACGGTAAAAAAAAAAAAAAAAAAAAAAATATTACACATGATTTAACAAAGCTTGTAAGTGTCTACACCAAGTATAACATATACTGGGCAGTATATAAATACTTTTTAAATTATCAATATGTATATAAAACTTACATTAATCCGATAGTATAGTCAACTTATTAAGTTAAATCTCATCATTTTCTAACTAGTATATATATATATATATATATATATATTTTTTTTTTTTATGGATTCAGTCAGTAATACCACTATCTACACAATTGAATCATTTTCAAGAATATGTTGGGAAGCTAAAGGGATTAGTTGGAGAACAAGAAGCCAACACCATACTACACAACGGCTTATACTTTGTGGTAGCCGGCAGCAATGACCTAGCCAACACATACTTCACCATCGGACTTCGCCAAAAACAGTATGATATTAACTCATATACTGATCTTATGGTGGATGGAGCTGCAGATTTTATCCAAGTATGTATTTGAATATGCCTCTCTACTGCAATTGATGCTTCTACAAACACACATGATTTTTCAGCTATTTCAAATGCGAAATTTAGCCTACTAGATTATTGGGGACAGAATTTAAAGAGTTGCCTAACAATAGGTCATACGGTGCAAGAAAAAACAATTTTCATAGGGGCCAATTTGGGCACAGCCCGTCTAAGAATTGGGTAGCTTTGGGCTGAATATATAGTCAAAATTGTAAAAATAGCACGGGCTAGCCAGTTTTCGAACTGGTAATTAAAAAATAGCCAGCGTTTGCAAAGTCATTGAAAAATAACCACTATATTGCTGCAACACAGAAAGTTCCAGCATAATATACTGAAGATTGTTGTACCTGTGTATGAATTTTCAGCATATTATGCTGGAACTCCAGCACACGGAAAGTTCCAGCATAATATACTGAAGATTGTTGTACCTGTGTATGAATTTTCAGCATATTATGCTGGAACTCCAGCACACGGAAAGTTCCAGCATAATATACTGAAGATTGTTGTACCTGTGTATGAATTTTCAGCATATTATGCTGGAACTCCAGCACACGGAAAGTTCCAGCATAATATACTGGAGATTGGAGCACTTGTGTATGAACTTCTAGCATATTATGCTGGACCTATATATTATGCTGGAACTTCAATATATTATAATGGAGTTCCAGCATGTTTATACTAGAACTCTATCAAATATACTGGAGTTCCAACATAATATACTGGAAAGTTTACATGTAAAAAATTCGAACTCCAATATATTATGCTGGAATATTTTGAACAGTATTTTCATTAAGATTTATCTTTACATGAAAAGTGGCTAAATTTCTATTACTTTTCAAACTGTGGCTATTTTTTAATTACCACTTGTAAATCTGGCTATTTTTGAATTTCACCCATCAAAATTGACCCATAGGAAATTTACCAACGTATTTTCCAAATATTTTTGGGCAAGTTACACATTTGATCAGTCGGCCAAAAACACTTATATTCATTAGTCAAATATATAAAAAATATATTATTATACTCATGTTATACATTAATATAAAAAAATTATATATTTTGCCGACAATTATTTTTGGGAGTGTCTCTACTGTAGTAGTTTTTTCTATTTTTTTTTAATTTGGATTAAATAAATTATAACAAAATAATTAAAACTTAGTTAGAGTTCGATGAGTTGAGCTATGACTATTTTTTTTAGCCTGTCTTCATCCAGCCCAAGTAATTTAATTTCAGTGCAACCCACTCATTTGACAATCCTAATTTAGTTAGTTGACATTTGACTTGAGTCAACACATTAATTAGCCATCATTGTTAATTTGATTTAATTGGAAGGAATTGTACAAGTTAGGAGCAAGAAAGATAGGGGTATTTGGGATTCCACCAGTAGGATGCTTGCCATTCCAGAGAACAGTGAGTGGAGGAATATTTAGAATGTGTGTGGAGGAATACAATGAAGCTGCACAATTGGCCAACACTAAGTTAGCTGCTGCCATTAATGATTCACTATCCAACAAGTTGCCTCAATCCAAGCTCGTTTTCATTGACCTCTATGATCCTATGCTTGATCTCATTGTCAACCCTCAAAAATATGGTAAACTTTAATTTAATCTTTTCTAACTTCACTCGCTTTTTTTTTTTGTAGTTTCTTCTCTCACCCTGCTTTTTATGTGTAGGGGTATAAGTGTTTAATTTTAAAATATAGGGTGTGTATCTGCAATTGAGTCATATTAAGGGTATTCAATGTAATTTATCCAAAAAGAATATTTGTATACAGCCTATTTGGCTAAGCTTCTCAAGAGGCCAAAAATATTTTTTTTTCTTTTCCGAAAATCATTTTTTCCCCCTAATTTGAGGTGTTTGACCAAGTTTTTTTGGGAGAAAAAAGTGCTTATGGGAACAAGCAGAAGCAGTTTCTGAGAAGCAGAAAAAAGTAGTTTCTTCCCAAAAGCAGAAGAAGAAGTAGTTTTAACTTTTCTTCTTACCAAGAATACCCTTAACAAAATATAGTATATACTAAAATAACCGTTAAACCTAATACTTAGGATATTAATGTATAAATATTTCTTATTATTTTTAGGATAACTTTCTAATATATAGTGACTTTAGGGGTGAATATTTTTATATTTTGTTGAATATTTTTTAATATATTTTTGACTTATATTAAAAGAATTAAGTACTTTTAAATTTTATTTTCATAGTTTACTTAAATAAAATGAAAAGATAATTATTGCATGTAATAACAAAATTTTGAGATTATTTATTTATTTATAATATTAACTATTAAGTAAATCTATTCATGTCATTATTCGTAATTTGATACTTAAAAACACTTTCTGAAAAGCTTGGCCAAACATAAATTATTGCTCAAAAGTGCTTTTCAGAGTGATTAGCCAAACACAAACTGCTTCTCTCCAGGAGTATTTTTTTCAAAAGCACTTTTAAAAAAAAAGCACTTCTCAAAATAAGCTGATTTCTCCGGCTTGGCCAAACTGGCTAATATTTGTTCACTAATGAAACCTGAAAGATGCAAAATTAGAGCTCGTTCTACTTATTTTAAAAAGCGCTTTTAGTCAAAAGTGCTTTTGCAAAATAGCACTTTGTGTTTGGCCAATTTGTTTGAGTAGTGCTTTTTGCAAGCTCATTGTGTTTGACCAATCATTTAAAAAAACACTTTTAAGTATCAATTATGAAAAATGGCAGTAAATGTTCAATTTGTGATTAGTATTATTTGGAAAAGAAAAATAAATTTAAACATTTATTAAAAAAAGAATTCAATTAAAATATAAAATGGAAAGTAAAAATACCAATTAAATTTTTTAATTAATATAAGATATAGTTATTCCAAAGCGTGTTTGGTATTACTTATTATTTACACGATACTTAAAATATATCAAAATGCATTATTCAATAGTATAAATTTAAAATCTACTCTTAGGAATAGGATAAAGATGATAAAAATATGATTAAAATAAAAAGAGAATAAATGTATATATAGTAGAAATAAAAAAAAAAGGAAAAGGAAAAGAAAAAATAGTAAATTAATGGATATTTTGAAAAATATAAATTTATTGTAAAGTTATTTTTGTCTTGAACAAATTAATTTTCTGCTTCTACTTCTTGGAAGAAGCTAAAATTTGTAGCTTTTCCTCATAAGCAAAAGTACTTTTTAATTTTGGCCAAACACCTTAATTTTTTCAGAAAGTACTTTTTGATAAAAAAATGTATGTTTGGCCTCGTAGAAGCTCGGTCAAGCATGCTCTTAATGTGCTTCATTTATTTATTTAAATTTTGGGTTTGGTATTATCCAGTAAGCTAAGTGAACTAGTTTGAAATTTAATGATGTGTCTCAGGATTTGAAGTGGTAGAAAAAGGATGCTGTGGTACAGGAAACATGGAGGTGCTCATGCTATGCAAATACGGTGGGACATGTGAAGATGACACAAAATATTTGTTCTGGGATAGTTATCATCCCACTGAAAGAGGCTACAGGATCCTTGTTGATCAAATGATGAAAAAGTATATCAATAGTTTCACATAAACAAAAATATCAATATATATATATCAGAATGCTTCATCACCGTCCTCTCATATCTGTATTTGACTGAAATATTTTTTATGTTCTTTTACGGAGTGTGTTTGTATTTATCCTGTACAAGTTTGAATCTTTGTAGTTTGTACTATTTTCTTTTTCATTTACACCAAAAGGTCATGTAGTTTTGTTGAGATTTGAAGAAATACCGAGCTTGTGCTTACTATATAATGGTCTAAATCTGATAGCAAAATGCAAATTAGCATGGGCCAGTCTATTTTTAGAGATGGATTTAAGCAGTAGCGAAACCAAGATTTTAAAGCGTCATGGGTGTTTACCGGTAAAAGTATCGGAAGAATAGGAAAAATGAATTTAGTAATGGGTGCTCACTCAATAATTATCTAATTTTTTTTTATAATTACCTATGTATATCTATTAAGTTTGGTCAACGATCACCATTGGATTTAAGTTAACGATGTAAATAGTTTTACACTATTACTATGTTTAACATGTGAGAGCGCACGACAGTTACCATTTTAGCTATGTTATCATTTATTTAATGCTTATGATAAATATTTACTTGTTATTTACCTTACACTAGTTATGTGATTGTGTAAATAATATTTCTGTTACCTTCAGCTTATAGAACTTAAACTTCTCGAATAAAGACGATAGTTTCTCACTATAGTGGGGTGTTGCTGCTAGCTAGTGATGAGTGGCAACAATGAGATTAAAGTTAATTCTTTCCTCTCTTATGCAACATTGCACACATTTATCTCATTTTGTTTCTATGTCATCAGGTGAAGGTATTCGTCCATTGCCTTTAATGAGTATCAACATAAACAAAATTTTCTTTAAAAGGCAATTCGATGAGCTTGTGTAATTGGAAAATATTAGTTTTTTTTTAAATTTTATTATATACGCGAAGGAAAAGGGTAACGGAAAGGGGGAGCGGAATACTTAGTAGCCTTATTTTAACCTCCACCTACTTGGTGGAAAGTTGTGCAGTATAAAGTAACACGATGGTTATAGATTAAAAAAGTGAGGATTCATATAGCCGACCTCAACTTGTTTAGAATTGACGTTTAGTTGTTGTTGTTGTAGTGGTGGTGGTGGTTATTCGTTGTTTGGTTTGGTTGTTATCAGGATGTCAACAAGGTTCATCAGTAGCTGAAGTTAGACTTTGGTTGCAAAACAGAGATTTTGTTGCAACTCCGTGTAGGGTAAAATGTGAGATTTAAAAATACCTAATTTGTCTTAAGGGAAAGTTATCTGGTATTGGAATGAAAATGTAGCTGAATAGAGTTGAAAGACTATATAGGATTCGTATAACCGACAATGAGCTGATTATTAGATTGAGGCTTGGTTGATCGATTGATCGACTGATCTGTTGTGTCAAGGTTGAAAATTGAACTTTGTCCCAAGTTCTCTGCCTCTCTCTCTCCTTACTTCTATTCGTGAGACAAAACACAAAAATTGTTAGTACAATTCATGCTAATCGTTATCAGCAGATGTGTATCTGAAATTCATAGTTTGTTAAGTTCGTAAGTCAGTAGTATAAAGACATACGGACTAAGTACTTAAATCCAATGCTTGTTATGGTTTGAAAGAAAATGAAATCTTTTGTTACTTAAGTAAGAATTGAATACAACAAACATGAAGAAGGTGAAGGAGAAATGCAGAAAATGAGGAAGAAGATGATCAAGAAAGAAGAAGAGAGAACTCTTAGTTATTCATTTCATTGAATTAATGATTGATTACAATCATATATTCATATAATCTAACTAACTAAGTGAGTTTAACAAACTAATTAAATACATTAACTAACTCTAACTAACTTAGTTGAAATGACTAAAATACCCTGCGTTATAAACACTTCATTTCTCAACACTCCCCACAAGCTAGGTAGTGCAAATATGTTGTAAACTCCTAGCTTGGAGCTTAGGTTATTGTGTTGAACTTTGCATAATCCTTTAGTAAGCAAATCTGCTGGTTGATCTTTGGTGTTGATGTATTTGGTAGTTATTAATCCTTGTGTGATTTTTTCCCTTATAAAATGGCAATCTATCTCAATGTGATTGGTTCGTTCATGATACACTGGATTAGCTGCAATTTGCATTGCAGCCTTGCTATCACTGTAGATATCAATTGGAAGATTGAATTCTATTTCAATTTCTTTAAGTAATCCTTGTAGCCAGACTATTTCAGCAACAGTAGCTGTAATGCTTCTGTATTCAGCTTCAGCAGAACTTCTAGAACACAGTTTTTTGCTTCTTAAACTTCCAACAGACCAATGAATCCCCCAGTTTAATAAGATAGCCAATTACTGATCTTCTAGAGTATGGGCACACAACCCAGTCAGCATCACAATAAGCCACTATATTGTTGTTATTATTGCTGCTTAATAGAATACCTTGACCTGGTTGATTTTTGACATACCTGACAATCCTTAGTGCTGCCTCCATGTGAGATCTTTTGGGTTGTTGAAGAAATTGACTTAGTGTTTGAACATTAAATGATATGTCTGGTCGAATCATAGTTAAATAAAGAATCTTTCCCACTAGTCTTTGATAAGCCTTCGAATCTGCTAGTTGTTCACTTCCAGATTGCTTTGTTTTGTTACAGTGGTCATCAAATTTCTTTGTTGTAAGTTTGATGTTTGTATCTAGTGGAGTAACAACAGGTTTAGCAACTAATAATCCAACTTCTGATATGAGCTCTAATGCATATTTTCTTTGATGCATTAATATACCTTGTTTGGATCTAGCAAATTCTATGCCCAGAAAATACTTCAAATCTCCCAGATCTTTCATTTTGAATGTTTGCTGAAGTGTTTGTTTCAACTATCAGTTTTAAGCTATCCCCTGTTATTAACATATCATCTACATATACTAGTACCATAATAACCCCTTCTGAAGTTCTTTTGACGAATAAAGAATGGTCAAATTGACTTTAGTGAAATTGGTTCTTCAAAAGTGCTTCAGTTAACTTTGCATTCCACTGTCTAGGGGCTTGTTTCAGCCATATAAAGATTTAATTAGTCTGCATACAAGTTTATTCTCCCCACGATTCTTAAATCCCTGTGGTAGTTCCATATAGATTTTATCATATAAGTCACCTTGTAGGAAAGCATTGTAGACATCCATTTGATGTTTGTTCCAGTTTTTTTGCAGCAGCAATAACTAAGACTGTTCTTACTGTTTTCATTTTTACCACATGAGAGAAGGTTTCTTGATAGTCAATACCTTCCTTTTGGCTATATCCCTTTGCTATTAGCCTTGCCTTAAACCTTTCAATTTCTCCTGTTGCTTTGTATTTGATTTTGTATATCCACTTGCATCCAATAGGTATTTTTCCTTCAGGTAATGAGACAATGTCCCAAGTATGATTTGCTTGTAAAGCATCAATCTAAACCTTCTTTGCCTCTATCAATCTAGGATCTCTGATAGCTTCTGTATAAGATGAAGGTTCTGTGTCCACTGAAGTTGCTGCTATGTAGACTTGATAAGTAGATGACAATTGTTCATATGAAATATATTTTGAAATAACATATGGAACTTCCTGATGAACATCTAGAGAAACAAAGTCTTTCATCGAAATTGGAGGTTGTTTGTCTCTACTGGATCTTCTGTATTCTGGCTGCTCTGCAGTAATGTTGGGAAGGTTTTCTGATTGATCATGTATTTGTTGAACTGTATTTGGTAGTGAGATGTCAGTTGTCTGTTGTTGTAGTTCTAGTGAAGGACTATCATCTTCTTTGTGAATATGATCCATTGGAGCAACTGAGACTTCCATATCTGTATTAGTAGGAGAATATGTGTCTTCTATGTTACTCTCACTGACCATAGTCTGTTCTATGCTGGTTGAAGTCTGCCTTTGCTGAAAGTTTAAATACCTACTATGTTGTAGATCAATTGGCACCTGGTTTAAAAATAAAGGTTGATTGCTTGTCTTCTGATGTTTGAATGGAAACACATCTTCTTTAAAGATCACATCTATGTTGATAAAAAATATTTTCTCTGTTAAATCATATAATGCATATCCTTTCTGAACCTCTGAATAACCTATGTGAACTGCTAGTTTTGTTCTAGTCTTCAATTAGTCATTTTGATGAATAATCTTAGCATAGAACATACATCCCAAAACCTTTAAATGTTGATATGTTGGTTGTCTGTGATATAGCCTTTCATAAAGAGTTTGATTGTTGATCATAGGACTTGGAATTCTATTTATAAGATATGTCGTTCCCCCTCTTTCCTCGCGGAGATCGGGTTTATGACATTCGATTGAGACAACTCTTTCCTTTTGGGAAAGGGGTTTGTGTTTTTGAGAGTCGCCACCTAACGATTTTTAAAGGTGCGTTAGGACACCAAAGGGGTTCATTTACAACTACGTTGTTAACCAGAGATAGGGTAAGGGCTTGAAATTATCCTAAGGGGAAGGTGTTAGGTACCCCTCAGGATCCACAAGTGTGGTTCCCGATCAAACAACTTTTGAGAATTTGTACGACTTAGCAAACAAACAAATAAAAGCTCAAATAAGAGGGGATTTAAGTCTTAAGCATGCAGATGTTTGAAAATAGTAAAGAAGGTTATATTTTGAAAGGATTACAATCTAAGCATATAAAGGGTATCCTAGGTTATAATAATATGGATCACATCATTACAATACCCGATAATCACTCCTCAAAGAGGGGCTACACGTGGTATTAGTGCACCGGTCATCATATCCATATTCTACCCTTTCCCACCCCGTGAAAGTAACTAAATCGAGTGTTGGTCTCGACCTCTATTGCATGCTGTTATCCGTCCCTTCCTATCAGTCCCAGAGAGATTTAGGACTTCTATCCTATAAGGGAGGTGCTAGGTAGACCCTTAGGTTTTAAAGGTAAAAATTAATAAGGCGACACATAATAAAACATATAGGACTTCAATTAGGGGAGCATGGAAAGAAAATAAAAGGCTCAAGTATACCCCCACACATAGTACACATAAACATCATGACTCATACACAGTAAAGGTCTAGATTCAGGTTCAGATCCTAAGCATGGTATCTAAGTGATAACACAAAGACAGATTTATTGCATAACTCAGAGAGGAAGTCTTTATCAGGCTTGCCTACTGGTTTTAAACATGCTGACAGTTGAACACTAATCACAAAAGACAGTTCTGGTTTTATTTCTTTATGGCTGAGTACCTAAGACTTACCTAGGCGTGTAGCAGTTGTGATGACAATTTCAGGTCGTTATACCTAATAGCATGCAGTTTTAAGTGTTGCAAATATTAAGAGACTAATTACCAGTTTGTTAGAACATGAGGACCGTTTTATACATCTTTATTTAGACTAAGTGTAGTTAAATTAGTACGATCCTGTAACATGATGTCTAATGCAGAATGATGCATATGCAGTTGCTAAAACATGATCTCTAAATGCACATAGAATCACATCATTATGCACAGTTTCAGGAATAACACAGGTGACAGAGTTTAATCGTTGTTTACCTAGAGCATAATCTCTACGTGTATAGCATGATGAGACATGATGAAAGAAAAACAATATATATGAGCCTAAGTAGCATGATATCTAATGCATGGCATGTTGTACCTAAACATGGCTGTTATTGCGCATAGAGAAAATAAACCTAGAAACATGGTTTCTACCCTTAATTATACTACATCATGCATATCACCCACATATTTTCACTATCCGACCCCAGAGTTGTTTACAATTAATTATAACAGACCATGGGATATGAATTACACAACTGAAATAGAAGAAAAATAAGAAGTTAACTATAGGGAGCATACAAAATAGGCCTAGATCTCCATGTCGTCAATGCCAAGTAATGTTTCACAGCCTTTTAACAATCCGGATGTGTCAGAGTTCCCTACGGACCTCAAGGGATCCCGGGCAGTGCTCATACCCAGATTTCATAACTAAGATAGAGAGTAAGTGCAGTGTGGAAAGGCTAGCTCTTGTGTGTCAAAGTTCAGAGGGAGCTCAAGGGTCCCAAGGCAATGCTCACACAAGAGGGGCAGAACCTAAGGTCTAAGAGTGTAGTGGAAGTGCTCATAGTGAGTAAGAACAATTTTAAAACAGTTTTGAGAAAGAGAGAGGTTTAATGAAAATTAGCTTGAAAAGGGTAAGGCAGTAGCACAACCAACATATTCAAACAGCACACACAGAATAATAAACAGGAATTAAGACAAGTTCAACAACCACAAGTAAGGAGATGAGGGATTAGGGACAAGTATGAAGCACATAGGAACGGGCTTGCACACAAGTAGGCCTCAGAAAAGTATTACAAGACTTAGAAAGTCATAGCACATTCTATCACAAAATATGCATGCCAGGAGCTTAACAACATTAGCTAGGGCGATCATGAATACATGTTGATAATGTACTGGGGTTAGGAAGTAGGGCAGAATTGTAGTAAACAAGTAGGAGAAGCAGTAGACATGCTGAAATAAGGGAAGGGTAATCACATCAATGAACTAGTAATGAGGCATGATAATAGAAGGGTAAACGATAGAACTTTAAGTAAAAGCATAAAAGAAATAAGATAAAGTGCAATACGAATAAAAACATGTTATTTTGGGTGTTGTAAATCAAATAGAAGACATACCAGTCTAGAGTGAGAGAATAGAACAGTAGTGTGCAGGGAAGTAGAGAAATAGGACAATAGTATGCAGAGCAATAGAAAAGTAGAGCGACAAGTTACTCAGTCTTGGCTTTCAGCCGACTGAGTAGCCAGTAGTCAATAAGAGAGGAGAATGTGTAGGAAAGTAAGAGAGAGCAATGAGTATGCTTTTATGTGTGTGTGTGTGTGTGTGTGTGTGTGTGTGTTCGTCAATGCATGAATAAAGTATATATAGTTTGAAACTAGGTGACAAATAAGGAAATAATTAGGCTGCCCAGTAATTGTGGAACTCAAGGAATCAATTAGTTGTAAAAATCAGTACCAGTACTCCCTTAATTAAGGGGTCAAATCGCAAACGGTCAAAATAGGTAAACATAATTAAGGAAAGTTCTTATGCACATGACATATAAGGAAAAAATTTCAAACCAAATCAAGTAGACAATTGAGACTAGGTTCAGAAGACATTAATTAAGGAAATAATATAAGAATCCGTGCGACAACATAGTTGACCAAAATAAGGCAAGGAAATAATATAAAGGTTTTAAATCAGTAAGAAAACCATCACAAAAGATCAATGAGAGGTATCAATTACAGGAAATTAGGGGTTTAAACAGGAGTAGTACTGATTCCTGTGAGTACACGAAATAAACACACAATAGAAAAAAAAATCAGAGATAAAATCACATAGAATCAGGGATTCAATACTAGCACACAGTAAATGATTAAAGGAATTAACAAACGAACACGATATAACATGGAGAATCAAAGAGTCACAAACCCTAATGATTATAGTAGCAAGAAATCACATAGGATTGGAGATTCAGCTAAACAAAAATAGTAACAACTAGAGGGATTAAACAGAACAACCATAGTATAAGCAGAAGAAGCCAAAATCAAGAACCTAATGAGAAAAATAGGGCAAAAGCATAGGAAACTTAAAATGTTCACGAGAAACAAGAGTTCATACAGATTAAACGAACACATCAGTCAAAGAGAGACTCAGAATCTAAGAAACCTAGGGTTTTCAACATAATAAATCAAAAAAAAGGAAAACTTTAAATAAATCGTTAAAACATAGTAAGCATCATAAAATGATACTAAAAATCAGAAGAAAAATTGTTTTGTAAAAGGGGTTATGAAACCCTAATTTTGAGATGAATAAACGTTTGGAAACAATAAGGTTTTTTGAAGGAAACACATATAAACCTCGTAATATACATAGATCTATGACAGAACTAAAATAATCGGAGAGTTTTAAGAGTTAGGGTTTCAAAGAGAACCCAGAAGGATAAGGAAAATCCCCAAAATGTTACCGGTTTTAGCCGGAAAGTAATGGATCTTACTCGAACGGCCGAAGATGGCCGAAAAATGGCATGAAAGGCCATAGGTAGGAGTTGAATCGCTTCTGGTTCGTCTGATGACCTCAGGGTAGTGTCAAACCGGCGTGGGGTGAAGCAGAGGCTAGGAGATTGTGAGAGGTCATGGCTTCCGGCGAGAGAGATAGCTGGGGAAGATGGACAGAGTCCATCGGAGGGAGGGGAAGGTGGAAGGTTCTAGAGAGAACCAGAGAGAATGTGAGAGAAATGGAACGGGGGAAATGATAAATGGGGGGGGGGGAGGTAATCATTTAGGATTAATTTAGGTAAGTTCTAATCTGGGCCATTGATTTGAATTAATCAACAGCTCAGATTGAACGGGGGACTGGTTCGGGTAATTTAAGAAATTGGGCTTAGGTTATTGGGCTAATAAGTTGGGTTGGGGCCCGGGAAAAATTAGGCTAGAATTTAAATAAAAAATGGCTACTCGTTAAATAGCCAATTAAATAGGTAAATAATTTCTAAAAATAGCTAATAATTATAAAAAATGAATTTGATGCTTAATAAAATTAAATTAAAATGATTAACCAGTATTTAAAAATATAAATGGCTAATTACTGGATAAACTAGCATAAAATATATGATTAGGCTATAATTACAAAGTTATTGCAATTATAGAAAGAGTGCCAATCTGGCTAATTGTGGAATAATTTGATCTTAATAGGACCAAAAAAATAATGTATTAAGTCAAGAAATATTTTTGAAATCATTTGTAATGCAATTTATAATTAATTATTAGAAATGAAAACACTAGATGAATTAAAATAAATTAATAAAAATATGGTAAAATTATAGAAAAATACAAATTGCTATGAAAGCATGTTTTTGAAGGTATATATGCAATTTTAAAATAGTTTGAGAAAAATTGGGTATCAACAATTGCCTCTCTTTACCCGGGAAGGATGGAAGAGTTGTCGGGTAAAGATATGATGGCCAATTTTGACCGAGTGAAATGGTTTGGAGAGATAACGGCCGCACCCTGGTTTATGAGTTGCCTACATATCCCTTGTTTTACAGGAATCGGGCCGTATGTAGTTCAGGAGTCATCGGCGAAGTATATTGATGAAGTTTTACAAGAACGAACGTAACATATAGGGCTGGATGAGTAAACGGTTTACGGGAATGGTTAAAAGAACTGGAGCGGGATCGCTCTAGGATAGCCGTCACTTGCCGGGTCACCTGCAAATAAAAGCAATACAAGCGTATATTGTGCATAAACTTAAACATGATGCAAGTTCCCGTCGGACCATGAATGTCGTCTTTGGACGGTTAAGGATGACATCCTCAGACCATGATGTCCTGGGCTATGAATTGCCTGATGCAGGATTCGCAGGCCATGAAAATGATGTTCTCGGACCATGAGGATGGTGCCTCCGAACCATGACGCCTTTAAATAATGATATGCAAAATTGAGAGAGATCCTCAGGCCATGACATGATGTTCTCGGGCTATGAAGATAGTGCCTCCGAACGATGACGCCTTTGGATAAGTTGGCGATATTTCAACCCATGAAATACAATAGAATGATGCTGACGAGACAGATCTTAGTCTTGCGAATAAAAGGGCAGAGCTTAGCCCGAAAGAAAAGCGAAGTAAATAGTGCTTGAGACAGTGGTTAGTCTCGAAAGGTAAATTGGAGGCAGAGCTTAGCCTCAGAAGGTAGAATGGTAGCCTTATACAATACGGATGGAGACAGTGCTTATTCTCGAAAGGCAGAATGGTAGCATTATGCAAAGATGCAAATATAGATGGAGACAAGCTTAGTCTCGGAAGGCAGAATGGTAACCTTATGCAAAGATGCAAATGCAGATGGAGACATCGTTTAGTCTCGGAAGGCAGAATGGTAGCCTTATGCAAAGATGCAAATGCAGATGGAGACATCGTTTAGTCTCGGAAGGCAGAATGGTAGCCTTATGCAACGGTGTATATGGAGGTAGAGCTTAACCTCGGAAGGCAGAATAGTAGCCTTATGCAAAGATGCAAATGCAGATGGAGACATCGTTTAGTCTCGGAAGGCAGAATAGTAGCCTTATGCAAAGATGCAAATGCAGATGGAGACCATGTTTAGTCTCGGAAGGCAGAATGGTAGCCTTATGCAAGGTAGAGCTTAACCTCGGAAGGCAGAATGGTAGCCTTATGCAAAGATGCAAATGCAGATGGAGACAACGTTTAGTCTCGAAAGGCAGAATGTAGCCTTATGCAATGATGTAGATGGAGGTAGAGCTTAACCTCGGAAGGCAGAATGGTAGCCTTATGAAAAGATGTAGATGGAGGTAGAGCTTAACCTTGGAAGGCAGAATGGTAGCCTTATGCAAAGATGCAAATGCAGATGGAGACAGCGTTTAGTCTTAGAAGGCAGAATGGTAGCCTTATGCAATGATGTAGATGGAGGTAGAGCTTAACCTCAGAAGGCAGAATGGTAGCCTTATGCAAGAAATAAAATGACAGTAGGAATTCTTAGCTGGTGATGAATTGCGGCATTGTGATTATTGAGAGCATTGTGACTGCGGAGTATTGAGGCATGTGCGAACGTTGACAAGTGCAGCAATTTTGAGAGTCATATTTTGGACAACGTTTGTCCCTTGGGCGGACAGTTCGTTTAGGGATTTTGCAACCTTAGTGCCTGCAACCAAAGAAAGATCGTGAGTTCTATAAAAGGGGGGGGGGGATAGTTCGTATCCCCGCTGGATTTTCTTGACTTGTTGGGATCAATCTGATGATACTGTCTG
The DNA here is from genome assembly GCA_005239525.1 of Nicotiana knightiana. NCBI lineage: Eukaryota > Viridiplantae > Streptophyta > Magnoliopsida > Solanales > Solanaceae > Nicotiana > Nicotiana knightiana. Next base: position 793 of record ML394917.1, on the reverse strand, counting down.
TATTATTGGAGTAGCGTTGCTAAACAAAGCCGTTTCAAAAACAAACATGCATGATTTTGTAAGAGCATAATGTATAATTAAAAAATAATTTTGGGATGAACCGACGACCGTGACACGGCTAGGGACATTGCAACCTCTACTGCTACGGAATTTTGAGGGTCCTCCTCAAAATTCTGCCCCAGTTTGATCGGTGAATGTCTCTGACTGTTTCTCTTGCGACGATTGGCTGATCTTGCCTCAGAATTTTGAAGGTCCTCCTCAAGATTCTGCCCCAGTTTGATGGGTGAATGCTTCTGGATGTTGTTCATGCGACGATTGGCTGAACTTGCTTCAGAATTTTGAGGGTCCTTCTCAAAATTCTTCCCCAGTTTCCAATTGCGGGGAAAAATGAAATTTTTATTTAATTGTGACCGAACCCATAGGGCTGCCTACGTATCCCCTCTTAAACGGGAATCAGGTCAGGCGTAGTTCAATTTACATCATTGATAAAGCATAAAGATTACACATAGTAGCGTTTGACTGCATCTGAATTGATTGGGTTTGGCCAGACTTCTCCATACATTTCTGTGAGTATAAGTGCTCCTCCTGTCAGTACCTGGTGAACCATGTACGGACCCTGCCAGTTGGGAGAGAACTTCCCTTTGGTTTCGTCTTGATGTGGAAAGATCTTCTTCAGCACCAGCTGCCCCGGTGTGAACTGTCTAGGCTTGACTTTCTTGTTGAAGGCTTTGGTCATTCTGTTCTGATAGAGTTGACCATGACAGACTGCATTCATTCTCTTTCCGTCTATGAG
>MDKJ01301352.1:0-25438 GCA_005239525.1 Nicotiana knightiana | reverse complement strand
TTTAAACCTAGGGGGTTCAGCTTAGTACTCACCTTGTAGGATTAGTAGTCCTAAACACCCTCCAGGACTTATAAAATGGGACGGGTAATAGCACGCAATAAGATTTCGTGACTAACAAGCGCTTCTTTAAATAACCTCTACGGGGTGGAAATGGTAGAATACAGATATGATTGTTGACATCCAATTTTGTCCCTCCTTTCTTCCAAACTATTTGTTTGAGCTTCTAATATTACTAATATCGTAAGAATAATTATTATACTATTGTTATCTCGAAATAGACATATTTGGTATCATTATTTTTGTATTTTTATAATCTTTCTTATTATTATTAGCATTGAATATTATTATTACTATTATTACTATTGTTAGTTTTATTATTATTATTATTATTATTATTATTATTATTATTATTATTATTATTATATAATACATTTGAAAATCTAGTTAATTCTAATTTAGAAGCCCAAGGAAATAGTATGAAGAAAGTAATTTAAGGGCCATTTTAGATCTTTCATTCGGCTAACTTACCAAATACACAACCCATGTGTGATTCAAAATCAATCCAAGTAGTAGCCCAAACTCAATTAGCCCACCTAAACAACCTAAGTGCCTATAAGACCAATCCAATCTAATACCTAAACTCCAGCAGCCCCTTTATCTATCCCAATACACATAAACAAGGGTCAATTCTTATTCCAAACCTAATTATCGCCCCTCTTGGTTCTCCATTTTTAGATAATTTCAAATAACTTCAACACTAATCAGAAGATGTACACCCCCATTTTATGCAAGATTTTGTGCATCGTCATGTTTTCCTTCTCTCTTCTATTTTCTTTCTTCATTTTCTTAGCGAGTATAGAGATACATGATAGAGGAATCCGACTATTTTGGGCTATCAACGTCTCTTTTCAATCACGGGTCTTGTTTTCTTCTCTGATTCAACGGTTGTCTTTTGAAATCAAACCCCCTACACGTGACTCTCGGCCGATTTTGAATCTGTCCGCCTAAATGAACCTCTAGGGTCTCAATTCTGCCTATAGATACTCATATGCTAGGCCTCTTTTGAGAGGGTCAGAGGGAGAGCATGGGGAAAATCTCAAAAAAAAAAAATTTCAATTTATATCATATTCTACTTTTCTTTTAATCTCAAGCTTTACAATCAGTGGCTCAATATTTAGTCTTCATTTTTTATATTCTCGATGAATAAGGAGTTGTAGAGCGGAAACGACCTCGCAAGCCCCATTCGCTGCGCCAAAAAAGGTCAGTGATTTTTCTTTTCACTTGATATTTGTGAATCTGAATTTTTGGATCAATTCATGTTTTCTTCTGAGCTTTAGTTCTGTCTTTGTTTTTCCCTTTTATGTGTGAATAGATTTCATAAAAATAGGAATTTAATATGCCCTTTTGGTTGATGGTTAGTGTTCTGTCTTTGTTGCTTTTTAAAAGAAATTATGTGTTAAATATAGTTGTTGTTCATTTTGGAAAGCATGTATTAAGATGTTTTGTTTACCTGTTTAATGAAGAATCTAGGTTTTAGTTGTTGTTCAAGAAGTAAAAATTTACTTGTCCGTTCATAAATAAAGTTTGTTGATAGGTTTGGACTATCTAAAGTTTATGTTCCTTAAAATATTTATGGTAATTGAGAAAGAATGGAGAACGCATCACGTGACGAACATACACTTTAGATCTTGATTGTATTCTATCCCAAATTTAAGTAGGTATAAATTTTTAGCGTGATCAAATGATATAAAATCCCTTTAAATGCTAAAATCAGCTCTCGAAGGATTTTCCCCTTTTAAAGGATATGCGGAAATTGTATTAGTCAGGAGATCATTCATGATTATTTGTTTCAAGCATTGTATGCTCTAAGTGTAATTATAAAGATCCTTCTGTGTATGTTAGAAAACATATTTTTAGGGAGTAATTCCATGACTAGTTCATCGTCGAAGATTTAAAGTGTATGCTTGATTTTCTGAAGTGGTATTTGTCTATAATATCATATGCCTATAAAATCATGAACGGTTCTATCGTATAGGAATCTGTTAAGAATAAATAGCATAGTGTGATGGATTAGATGTGATGTAGCTGCCTTAGGTTTGCTCTATAAGCTTTCATGATCTAAATTCTACTCTAAGAATATTTGACTGGCTACGAAAAAATAGTGCACTGATGCTTGTGGTTTCTGTTGTATTCTCATTATTTCATAGAGTGGAACTACTAATGTGGAGAAACTTACATATCACCATTCATAAAACACAGCTGCAACTAAAAATAATAGTCTATTAGATAGTATAACTTAGAAGATGTCACTTCTAGGTTTAAGTCCATAGCATCAGTTTCTTGCTCAGAACTTAGCACCTACTCTAACGTTTAGCAATGACCTTATCTGGATAGCTATAGCATATTTGTAGTAGTATGTCATTCGGTGATATAACATTCTCTGTATCTTGGTACCTACTCTTTGTGTATTTTCTTCTTCTAGAAAGAATGTGTTTTCTCCTTCTAATTTCCTTTTTTTTCATTTATTTGCATATACACTTGGAGCGAAAATGGAGTCTCACTCGAGACTCAACACTACAAGTATGGATCCATCATATCTCATACCATCCTCTTTAGAATGCACTCTTTCAGCAGGAAATCAAGCGAGTTTGCTTGGGGTGCATATGACATCTTTCTTATTTTATTTTTATGTTATCATTTATTTTGTCTAACCTTTATTTATGGTTGTCGATTTATTTGTGTTTGGGATTTATCTTACACTTAGCTTAAGATTAACAGTGAAGTTTATTTAATCATTCAGGATCCTGGTCTAATTATTAATAAACCTTTTTCCATCACATAGAATAATGCATCTAGATATGAAGACTTAAAAACAATTACTAATTGCAGCTTTTATTCTCAAATGTTTAAAATCTAGTTAGATGATTTGTTAAACATCTTTAAAGAAAAATCAATCCTTGATATTTCCATTATAACCAAAATTGATTTTTCTTTGCTTTAGGCCTTTAAAAAGGGGTTTACAATTTGCTGCATTTTCCAACAAAATCCAAATCCAAATTGATTTCAAACTTGACAATAGATTAGAGTTCTTAACTGAGTTGTCCTATTTGACAACGGATTTTTGCTTGATTTATTCCTATATTTTAATCTTAAGTTTGTTTTTGAATTACTCTTTTAAAATCATTTCAAGAGTTATTTCGCATCTAGCTTATAGCCATATACACTTTTAGTTAATCACTTAGTAATATATTTAACAAATAGGCTTACATTAATTAACCTAAGTTTGGCCGGTTAAACCGTTATTAACGGATCATATAGGGTGCCTTATAACCGTCCCTATAAGATTGATTATAACCCTTACCTATAGTCTTAAAAGTTAAGCAGATCATATAAAACAGAGTTAACTTTAAGCACTACTTAGTTAAAATTGGTGTCCTAATTCACCGTTAAAATAATTAGGTGGCGACTCTTTTAATAAATTAAACCTTTCAAATTACCAATATGTTATACTCTGGTTTGACCCGTGTTAAAATGGGGTATAACAATGATGACCAGTGTGCTAATACCACGTGCAGCCCTTCTTCGAGGAGTGATTACTGGGTATTGTATTGATGTGATCCGTATTACTTTAAAACTAGGACAATTCTTTCCCTGAGTCTGACGAGAAGGATAGGCTCATCAGGAATTTGGCCGAGGAACTCAAGAAGTTGACCAATCGAGTTCAGGGCGGCGAAGGAGTTAGAGGGATTGAGGGGCTGAACTATGGAGATTTTTGCATACATCCTGATGTAGAACTGCCCGAGGGGTACAAACCTCCTATGTTCGAGATGTTCGATGGTACTGGTGATCCAAGAGTCCATTTGAGAACTTACTGCGACAAATTGGTTGGCGTGGGAAAAGATGAAAGAATCCGCATGAAACTCTTCATGAGGAGTTTGAAAGGAGATGCACTTTCCTGGTACATCGGCCAGGATCCAAAGAAATGGACTAATTAGGTAAGCATGGCAACAGAGTTCATGGATCGATTTAGGTTCAACACGGAGAATGCTCCGGATGTATTCTACATCCAGAATTTAAAGAAGAAGCCAACGGAGACCTTTCGCGGGTATGCTACTCGTTGGAGGTCAGAAGCTTCCAAGGTTAGTCCAACCTTAGAAGAGGAACAAATGAAGAAATTCTTTGTACGAGCTCAGGATCCTCAATATTACGAGCGGCTGATGATGGTCGAAGGTCATAAGTTCTCTGACATCATCAAATTGGGAGAGCGAATTGAAGAGGGAATCGAAAGCGGTATGGTTACCAACTTTGAAGCTTTACAGGCTACTAATAAAGTTCTACAGTCTGGTGGTGTGTCCAGAAAGAAGGATGTGGGAACCGTGATAGTCGCACAACATGCCAAGTCCCTGCCCAAATACCAAGTATATCCAACACCCTCATTCATATACCAACCAGCTCCAAGTTACCAAGCACCTTCACCTCAATACCAAGCACCCTCACCCGCATATCAAGCTCCACCATCCACATATCAGCCTACCTCGCCCAGATACTGCCAACCAGCCCCCGTTTACAATGCCTACAATTCCCAACCTTCTCACTACCAATCACCACCTACTTGCCAAAACCTCCCAAGACATCGCCCCAGCTTTGACTGTCACCCTCCAAAACAGTATACTGCCATAGCCGAGCCCATTGATCAACTATATGAAAGACTCGAAGCCGCCGATTACGTCACACCCATTCCTGCTACCACCCCTAAGAACCCTTCTCAGTGGATCAACCCAAACAAATCCTGTGCTTACCACTACGACATGAAGGGACACACCATCGAGGAATGCAGGTCCTCGGAAGACAAGATACAAACCCTCATAGACAACAAGATCATTGTAGCCAAGGACCTTGCTCCTAATGTTCGCAATAATCCGCTGCCAGACCATAAAGGTGGTGTCCATATGATTGAAGTAGATGATGATTGGGATCCTGAGGGATCAATTGGGCTGATTGCAAAGGGTGATCCGAAGAAGCCCACACTTACTCTCAACCCAATTGTGGTTCAGATGCAGCCATCCGAGGATGTTGAGGTAAACATGTCCATTCCACTCGAGTTTGAATCGAGATCGCCTGCAAAGGAAAAAGCCCCAGTGCCGATCAAAGTTGAGTTTGTACGGCCACTCAAAGTAGCAGTCCGGCCGCCTATAACATATACTCCGGTGGGAATGAGTATGACCACAACTATTCCAGTGGAAATGTCAACAACGCCACCCGTATACTCAAACACCATCCCATGGGACTACACAGCTGAAGCAAGGAGAAAGGGTAAAAGCAAGTCTGAGGAAGCCATTGCTGCACAGGGTATGACCAGAACTGGCAAAGTTTATACCTTTGGACATTTGGTTGAATCTAGCGAGCAGGCCGTCAATCGTCCTCCCACCATTGAGACGGGTTCAGACAATCATTGGAGAAAGATCCAAGCCAAGGAGTACTCAATCCTCGACCAGTTGAACAAGACACCAGCTCAGATATCTATCCTATCTCTATTACAGAATTCTGAGATGTACCAGACAATATCACCAGCGGGGAGATGGCAAACATGGTGGGCTAGGTTCTGGAAAGCCACAAGATTACTTTCCATGAAGATGAATTGCCGCCTGAGGGGTTAGGGTATAATAGAGCACTGCACATCACTGTGCAATGTGAGGACCACTTCGTTACAAGGATCTTAATTGATGGGGGTTCCGGCCTCAACATTTGTCCGCTAAACACACTCGAGAAATTTGGCAAAAGGCTACATGATATAAAAGAAGGAGAGATCATTGTAAAGGCCTTCGATGGTTCGCAGAGGTCCGTTATTGGAGAAATCAACTTGTGCTTACAGATGGGACCGACCTGGTTCGATATATACTTCCAAGTGATAGACGTGCCCGCATCCTACAACTTGCTGTTAGGGCGACCTTGGATACACGCTGTTGGGGCCGTGGCATCAATTCTACATCAAGCGTTGATGTTTGAATGGAATCATCAAGAGGTAGTCATTCATGGCGATGGTAGCAACCATATCTACGGTCGCCAGACTTTTTTGGTCACTGATGGGAGAAGGAAGCTGGGTGGAGAATCTACCATAACATTGAACGAGTTAACGCCATTGGGAAGTACAAATGGTGGGACAGTAAGATCGAGATCATCTTGAACTGGAAAGGATACGATCCAGGCAAAGGGCTCGGTAAAAATCTCCAGGGAATAACAAAGCCAATAACACTCAAGAAGCACGGTACCACTTTCGGGCCGGGGTATGAGTACACTTGGAAGGAATTCAAAGATTGGTCGCCACCATGGCGCAATCCTTACTACCCATTGGAGCAGCCGATACCTCACCTGGAGCAAACTTTCCAGCAAGCTGATATCATCTACTGTACGGACGAAGAGGAAGCATTAGCGGCAATGAGGGATTTATTTTTGGATGATGAAGACATGGACTGTTGTGTCATTCTTGAAGAGGAGGGGGAGGAAGGTCCTTCCATACAGGTCATGAGCAGAGGATCATATCTTAAGAATTGGTCTATCAAGACGACCAAAGCCCATCGAGCCTCGGGGTAGCAAGGCTAACAAAACAAGCATTTATTTATAGCTTATTTATTTATAAAAAAAATTCTTCCTTTTCGCATTTTTAATTTCTGCAAGAAAGAGCTCCTATGTTCAAACGATTATTCAATTTATCAAAGCATTTGCAGTTTCTCTATAAATCGTATATTTACTTGCTACTGTTTTCCTCCCCATTACCTTATTTACACAACATTACCATTACTTATCTTGATGAACCGACGACTGTGACATGAAACGAGGCAACGCAACAAATGGATTCCGATTCAGACGCGGATGATATACCTGAGGATATTGTTAAAGAGGTCGAGAACTTTGAGAATAGACCTAAGTCTAACTTGGACGAGACTAAGGTTGTCAACTTGGGAAATGCAGAGAACGTCAAAGAAACACGCATCGGCGTTCATCTGTCGCCATTAGAAAAGGAGGAATATACAGAGTTTTTAAGAGAATATAAGGACATATTCGCCTAGTCGTATGATGACATGACTGGCCTCAATACATCTATTGTGGCCCACAAGTTGCCAACCGATCCGACATGCCCACCGGTGAAGCAAAAGCTCAGGAAGTTCAAACCAGACATGAGCTTGAAAATCAAAGAAGAGGTCACCAAGCAGATCAACGCCAGGGTTCTCCGGGTGGTTGAATACCCGACATGGTTAGCCAACATCGTGCCTGTGCCAAAGAAAGATAGGAAGGTTAGAGTCTGTGTCAACTACCGGAATCTCAACCGGGCCAGTCCGAAGGACGACTTCCCCTTGCCAAATATACACATCCTAATTGACAATTGCGCCAAGCATGAGCTGCAGTCCTTTGTAGATTGTTTCGCTGGCTACCATCAAATTTTTATGGACGAGGAAGATGTTGAGAAAACGGCATTCTGTGGGGAGTGTATTGTTACAATATGATGCCATTCGGACTAAAGAATACAGGGGCCACGTACATGAGGGCCATGACTACTATATTCCATGATATGATTCACAACGAGATCGAGGTATATGTGGACGACGTCATCATCAAATCGAAGAAAGCAACTGACCATATGGAAGATCTGAGGAAGTTCTTCAACAGGTTAAGGAGGTACAATTTGAAACTTAACCCTGCAAAGTATGCATTCGGGGTTCCGGCTGGCAAGTTACTAGGGTTCATTGTCAGTCGCGGAGGAATAGAACTGGATCCATCAAAGGTCAAAGCCATCCAAGAATTGCCGCCGCCAAAGAACAAGAAAGATGTTATGAGTTTCCTGAGGAGGCTCAATTACATCAGCGGGTTCATAGACTAGTCTACCGTCATTTGTGAACCAATTTTCAAGATGCTGAAAAAAGATGTTGCAACCAAGTGGACCGAGGATTGTCAAAAAGCCTTCGACAGAATCAAGGAGTACCTCTCAACACCACCAGTCCTGGTACCACCCGAGCCAGGTAGACCTCTGTTACTTTACCTTGCTGTGCTAAATGGAGCTTTCGGTTGCGTTCTTGGGCAACATGATGAAACAGGAACGAAAGAGCAGGCCATTTACTATATTAGCAAGAAATTCACTCCATATGAAGCCACGTACTCTTTATTTGAACGCACTTGCTGTGCTTTGACTTGGGTCGCACAAAAGTTGAGGCACTATTTTTGTGCATATACAATGTACCTCATATCAAGGATGGATCCGTTGAAATACATCTTTCAGAAGCCCATGCCCACTGGCAAACTGGCCAAATGGAAAATCCTGTTAAGTGAGTTCGACGTTATTTACGTGAATCAGAAGGCGGTCAAGGGACAAGCATTAGCAGATCATCTCGCTGAAAATCCTGTGGACGGGAAATACGAACCATTAAAAACGTATTTTCCCGATGAAGAAGTGTCATTCGTGGGAGAGGACATTGCAGAATCCTACGATGGTTGGAGGATGTTCTTTGATGAGGCTGCAAACTTCAAAGGCATAGGTATTGGGGCAGTCTTAATATCATAAACCGGTCAGCACTATCCAGTATCCACCAAACTCAGGTTCTCCTGCACCAACAACATGGCTGAATATGAGGCATGCATCTTAGGGTTCAACTTGTCCATCGACATGAACATTCAGGAGTTATTAGTGATTGGTGATTCAGACCTATTGATACACCAAACACAAGGAGAATGGGCGACAAAGAATTCCAAGATATTTCCATATCTACATCGCGTACAAGAGTGAGAAAGAGGTTCACAAAGATAGAGTTCTGGCACATCCCCAGAATTTAGAATGAGTTCGCCGATGCATTGGCTACCTTGTCATCTATGATCCAGCATCCAGACAAGAATTTCATCGATCCCATCCCAGTGGGGATCCACAATCAGCCGGCCTACTACGCCCATGTTGAAGAAGAAGCAGATGGAAAGCCTTGGTTTCATGATGTCAAGGAGTACTTGGCAAAGGGAGAATATCCAGAACTTGCAAACGCTACTCAGAAACGCACACTTCGAAGGTTGTCAAACAATTTCTTTCACAACGGAGGGATCCTGTATAAGAGGACTCCTGATTTGTGTTTACTAAGGTGTGACGAAGCAAAAGAAGCAACAAAACTATTGGAGGAGACACATGCTGGTACATGCGGTCCTCATATGAACGGGTTCGTTCTAGCAAAGAAGATACTTCGGGTCGATTATTTCTGGATGACCATGGAAACGGATTGCATCCAGTATGTCTGGAAATGCCACCGCTATCAGATACATGAGGATATGATAAAGGTACCTCTGAGTGAGCTTAATGGAATAAGTTCACCATGGTCGTTCTCCGCTTGGGGCATGGATGTTATTGGACCAATCGAGCCTACCGACTCCAATAGACACATGTTTATTTTGGTTGCCATTAGTTATTTTACCAAATAGGTCGAAGCAGCCTCTTACAAAGCAGTTACTAAGAAAGTCGTGGCTGACTTTGTCCGTGACCGCATAGTTTTTCGATTCGGAGTTCCAGAGTCAATCATTACCGACAATGGTTCCAATCTCAACAGTGACCTGATGAGAGCCATGTGTGAAACCTTCAAGGTCAAACACAAGAATTCCACAACATACAGACCTCAGATGAATGGAGTCGTTGAGGCTGTCTACAAGAATATCAAGAAGATATTGAGAAAGATTATAGAGAAGAACAAGCAATGGCATGAGAAGTTGTCATTCGCCTTACTGGGATACCGCACCACAGTCCGCACATCAACTGGGGCAACTCCTTACATGTTGGTTTATGGTACAGAAGCCGTTATTCCTACCGAGGTTGAAATTCCATCCCTGAGAATCATACAGGAAGCCGAGCTTAGCGATGCAGAGTGGTTATGAAGCCGTTATGAGCAATTGGCCCTCATAGACGGAAAAAGAATGAACGCAGTTTGTCATGGTCAGCTATATCATAACAGAATGACCAGAGCCTTCAATAAAAAAGTCAAGCCGAGACGATTCACACCGGGGCAGCTGGTGTTAAAGAAGATCTTTCCTCACCAAGACGAAGCAAAAGGGAAAGTCTCTCCCAATTGGAAAGGCTCGTACATGGTTCATCGAGTGCTGACATAAGGAGCACTCATACTTGCAGAAATGGATGGAGAAATCTGGCCAAAACCAATCAACTCAGATGCAGTCAAGCGCTACTATGTATAACTTTCATGCTTTTATCAAATGTTATAATTTGAACTACGTGTGACCTGATTCCCGTTTAAGAGGGGATACGTAGACAGCCTTATGGATTCGGTCACATTTTAATAAAAATTTCATTTTCCCCACGAATGCAAACTGGGGTAGAATTTTGAGGAGGGACCTCAAAATTTCGAAGCAAATGCAGCCGAGCATCGCACAAGCAACAGCCAGAAGCATTAACCCATCAAACTGGGGAAGAATTTTGAGGAGGACCCTCAAAATTCCATAGCAAGAGAGGTTGCAATGCCTTGAACCGCGTCATGGTCGTCGGTTCATCCAAAGAAATTACTTTAAATTATATGTTATATTTTTATAAAACCATGCATATTTGATTTCTCAAAACAACTTGTTTAGCAATGCTACCCCTGTGATATGAAAAAAACAAAGTCCTCGTTATCAGGTAGACAGGCCGAGCCGAGCCAGTGGGGATGTGAACTAACCCTCCCCTTACAGAACTCACAATTTTTCTTTGGATGCAGGCACCAAGACGGCGAAAGCCCAGAACACATTACTATCTTCGCAAGATGCATATTTCTTAAGGACACACTCTCAAACTCGTCACACATGTCGACGCTTACTATCATCACAAACAACGCTTATTCACCACAATCGTATCACCGCAGTTTATCATCAGTTAAGAACTCTTACTGTCATTTATTTTCCCACACTGCATAAGGCTATTCTGCCTTTCGAGACTAAACGTTGTCTCCCCCCTGCATTCTATTTCCCGCATTGCGTAAGGCTACCATTCTGCCTTTCGAGGTTCTACGCTACCTCCCCTGCATTTTATTTCCCGCATTGCATAAGGCTACAATTCTGCCTTCCGAGGTTCTATGCTACCTCCCCTGCATTTTATTTCCCGCATTGCATAAGGCTACCATTCTGCCTTCCGAGGTTCTACGCTACCTCACGTGCATTTTATTTCCCGCATTGCATAAGGCTACCATTCTGCCTTCCAAGGTTCTACGCTACCTCCCTTGCATTTTATTTCCTGCATTGCATAAGGCTACCATTCTGCCTTCCGAGGTTCTACGCTACCTCCCCTGCATTTTATTTCCTGCATTGCATAAGGCTACTATTCTGCCTTCCGAGGTTCCACACTACCTCCCCTGCATTTTACTTCATTGCATAAGCTCCTATCTACCTCTTCAAAGCAACCACCTTTCTTATTTAGGCAGCTCAGAAGCCAGGGTGCGGCCTAATTCTCTCCCACGGTGTCCTCTCGATCAAAATTGGCCACCATATCTTTACCCGACAACTCTTTCATCCTTCTCGGGTAAAGAGGGGCAGCTGTTGATACCCAATTTTTTCTCAAATTATTTTCAAACTTACATATATGCTTTCAAAATCACTCTTTGTAATAAGGAGTATTTTTCCCTATTTTTTTATATTTTTATTAAATTATTTTCATGTTTATTTAATATTTCATATGTAAATAATTATTCTTAAATCATGTTATAAATAATTTCCAAATATTTCACAGCTCAATATGTCATTTCTAATTCTATTGGGATCGGATTATTTCACAAATTAGCCAATTTAGCACTATTTAGCTAAAGTTATAGCAATTTGACAATTCTAGCCAAATCATACATTTTATACTATTTAAATCAATAATTAGTCATTTTTATATTTTGTGTTAGCCAATTACTTTCATTTTTATTTGTGAAGCATTAATTTCAAATTTTATACAAATATTAGTTATTTTATTAATTATTTATCTATTTTATAGGTATTTAATAACGAGACACTTTTATTTTAAAACCTAGCCAATTTTAACCCCAACCCATCAGATTTAACTAACCCAATTACCCAACCCAAACCCCAATCAAATACCCAGCCCAATCCTAATCCATACCCGGCCCAATCCCTAATTAAATTTGAGCCGTTGATCAAAAAAGATCAACGGCCCAGATCCCCATTTCCTTAATTAATTCCCACCTAACCCCCTTCCCCGTCTCATTTTTCGAGACTCCTCACTCTCTCTCTTTGTATCTTCGTCTCTTCATCTCTCTCTATCTTTCTGCCAATCTCTAGAAGCCTCATTGGCTTCTCCCCTCCGATGGGTCCATTTCATCTTCTCCGGTCGGTTCTCTCACCGGAATCTACGGCTCTTCACCATCTCTTGGTTATCTACTCACCTTGCACCGATCCAGTGATACCCTGAGTTCTTCAGACGAACCTGGAGCGGTTCATTCACCTCCTTCGGGCCTCTTGCCACCTTCCGACCTTTCCCTGTCCGTTTGAGTAAGTGTTGCAGTATCTCTGGTTTAAATCGATGCCATTCATGAGGTTTGACCTCTTTTATGGGTTCCACGAAACCCTTGTCTTCTGCATTTTTGGTTTTTTCTTTTAAGATCCGTTTTACATCTACAATGCTATGAAGTTTCTTCATGTTTTTCTTCGAAAAATTTTGTTTTTAACAATTCCGAAAACTAGGGTTTCTCGACCCTGTTCTCAAAACAATTTTCCTTGATTTTTAAACATCTCTACTGTGTTTAAGTCATTATCTCATGATTTTATGTTATTTTAACTGTTATTGGTGAAATCCTAAGTATTCTAGGTTGTTCTTTGTTATTTACTGTATGCACCCATGTATTCTCTGTGACTCCTATTTAATTTACTACTATGACCTCTTCTTGCTAATTTCTATGAGTACCTCTTTGTGCTGATAAGTGATTGTTGTTGAACTCTTGAAAATTCCGATATTTACCCTATTGGCTCTTTACTGGTGGATTTATACCGATTCACTTGTGTAAAATTCCCCGCTTGTGATGTTTTCCTTAAATACATGGTCCTGTTTATTCTGCCTATAAGTCTGTACCAATTTTAAATTACTTCTATACTTGTGTGATGCTTTCCTTAATTACTTGGGATTTCCTGTGATTGAATCCGAGATTTTCTTGACTGATTTAAAAATGATGCCCTATTTTACTCTATACACGGTTACTTCAATTTTTCTTAATTACCCACTATGTACTTGGTTTCGTTTGTGCACTATGTGAATGTTTCTGCCCTAATCAGCCTTATTAGACTTATTCTTTCTTTCTTTATTCTGCCTTGACTTTACCGTTTGAAACTGACTCGGTGTAGAACACACACCCATACTGGCCTACCAATAATTATATTCTAAATCAACTCTGGTCATCCACAACAGGCAGATAAATCTCCAAAGGTTCATAATGACTGAATCATGACCTATTCTAACACCTGACTAGCTTTGCTCGCATCCTCGTAGTTCACAACTACAAAAATAATTTGTTCATGAAAACTCCTAGTCTCAAAATCCATGAGGCGCACCAATTACCATATCTGATCCCAATTCCACCACTCAAATATATAACACGCCCCTAATACTTTATCATTTCACGAGAGATACTCCCATAATTCCTCTGTATCACCAAGAAACCTTGAATATCCGCAGCCGATACAACAAGAGAGCGTCGTAACACCAATGAAGCACCCTCATTCCAACACATTGCCTTAAACACATTGTCCTTAATGAATGTATACTGCCAGTTCTAACGTTCCTTCCAAAACTGAACCGTGACTCACATATGCCACTCTCCATTATACACAAAATACCGCATACGCCATGCAATCCTATGATAAATATGAGAACTTCATGCTCCCTTCCTAGCCACAAACAACTACGTACCCAACTAGCCAAGAACTTTCCATTTGATCCCATCTAGAAGAGAAATCACTATACATCACATGGCCATCACGCCAGTGGAAAATATACATCTCTAACCATGGTAGAAACCATCAAGAACTCCCGAATCACATTTGTACAACACCAAACCGCCAAGACTAAATCCTTCCAACTCAACCAAGTTACGCATGCCACCAATTTCCAAGAGAATTGCTAAGAAACACCTGTAACAACTCATTACCTTATAAACACCCAAAGAACTAACCATATCCCGGTATCATGTCGATCCGACGTACTACCAAGTTGTCCTATTCATCCAAGTTCCTTTTGACTTACCTTCGAATTGATACCTCATCTTTCCACAATGCTGCAGTTCTCAATCCAGACTCACCATACGAAACCCAAGCGTGAAATATACCGTCTAAGGCTCATAGGCCGCTGAATACTCTCTCCAATATCCCCAGAGCCATTACCTTCACCTTCCTGACACTGATACGTAGAATCCAGGATAATGTAAAAATGCCACAAGTCTTAACACCCTCCAATATAGACCTCAGTTTCTAGCCAAATATACATTCTGAAGATTACCAATTGTTACATCTAACCTCGAATCCACCAGACCCATTCTCGAGAGATATCCACTCTAGCAAACCTCAATTGAACTGATCAAACAGACCCAACGACCTGACCCGTTTGCACACTAACATACTAGGAAGGTAATCTACACTTCGAAGCAACCAAGAAAATTCCTGCCCCACACACACTACACCACTTACAATTACCACTCAATCATTCAATATAATCCCTTTACCCCAAGAGTACATTACAACTTGTATCGAAGAATTCCCATTACTCGAGTCACTCCCAGACTCCACCTCTGCAGGTCATAACTGATTCACCAACATATCTCGAATCGAAACCAATACAACACATAATCGTGCAATCAACTTATCATTAACAGACTCCCCCACTTCGTTCAAAGCCAAGGATCAAGACGAACAGTAACTCATAATGCACATACGCTATCACCGCCACAATGGCGCCATAAGATTAAACTAAATCCTTCATAAGATCATATAACCCCCCAACTATCTAAGGTATCAAATCATTTGTATACCTAGCATTCACCACTATAGTAATCATGCCAACTCCCACAAGCGATCTAAACTCAAATTACAACATATCAATTACTGATAAAGAGTACTTGCTATAAAGCCACCTAAGGATAACACAACCTCAGTACACCGCCAGAAGATAACCCCACTTGCTTAACCTCAAAATGATATCTCCCAATACACTTCTGAAAATCATAGCTATCATACAATCACTATACCTTCCTATAATAGAACACAACCGTTGCCTGCCCTCGAGACAACCCATTAAGCGGTATAAGAACCGGAAGCTGATTGCAATACCAACACTGGAGCTGTAGTAAAGGAAATCTTGAGCTTCTGGAAGCTCTACACACACTCGTCTGACCACATGGATACCTTCACTGGACACCACGTGTCCCAATAATGCTACTGAACTGAGCCAAAAATTCACATTTGGAGAACTTTGCACAAGGCTTCTCCTCCCTATATCCTCGTAATACCATCATCAATTGCTGAGTATGCTACCCCTGGATACTAGTGTATGACAGGATGCCATCAATAAATACAATAACAAAGGAGTTATAACACGGCTGAATACACCGTCAATCAAATACATGAACGCTGCTGGGGCATTGGTCAGCCCAAAAGATATCACCAGGAACTCAGAACACTACAGGAAAATCCACTTCACTCCACAATTAAACTACATGAGAGGTCCTTCAATACACTCACAACTCTAAGCCATATTCTAACTCAATACAGAAGTCAAATACTCAATAGTTCTTGCTACATCTCCCGCCAATTCATTTTTGTCACAATCAAACACCTTGAACACATCTAACCATCAAATCATACTTATCACATAGTCATCTAGTCACAAAGTTCCATTAATAAGGACACAAACAGACGTATAAGTCCCCCAACACATGTGCTCACACAAACGAAATCTCAGCACTCAAGCCACAGTAAAAAATCTGGCCTCAAGTCCTTCTGACTGGCCCATTATCAACATGCTAAAAATCACATCTCACCCATGAAAGTCACAAGTCGACGACGCACAACAGATACCAAGTGCTCGCGTGCGCATTCGAATACATGAAAAAAATTCAAAGAGTTACGCTTTTCATGTTCATGACCGTTGAGTCCAATACAACCTAGAGCTCTGATACCAACTTGTCACGACCCCAAATCCTAACAAGTCGTGATGGCGCCTATCGTGGAACTAGGCTAGACAACTATCACCTAATTACCCATCCGTTCTATTATAATGTTTCAATAATCAATAACAAACAACAACAAAGCATAAAATAATTTCTTTAAGTCTTTACGCCCCCATAATAATCTAACATTCTAAACAACTCTCCCAAGACTGGAGTCAATGATCATGAGCATCTAAGAAATAAAACTAACTCTGCTAATAGCTTAATCAATGTCTATGAAATAAATGCTAATACTAATAAAGGAAGGGAAATGGAGAAGTTGTGGACGCTGAATAGCTACCTCAAAATCCCATAAGCTGCTGAATATGAACGAAGACAGCTACTACTCCGAACTGGTACCTGGATTTGTGCACATGGGAACAGGGAGTAATGATGAGTACGCCAACTCAGTAGTAATGAAAATAAATCACAGTCTGAGAAATACGAAACACACAACACATATACACCAATTCCCAAAAATAGTAAAACACCAAGTCACCATAAAGTATTCATCAAATACATAAATTCGAAAATCATTTTTCAGAAATCCTTTGAAACAAGTATAATTTCAATATATCTCAGTAAAACTCTCAGTAGAATCAGTTTGAAAAACGAAGTGAATCACATTCAAAAACTCAGTAAAATCATCATAAATCTGCCCCTCGGCCATAATCATTTCTCGTAACAATTTCCCTCAACACCTCACAGTCACTCAGTATCAGCCCAGCAGGCAACCTCACAGTCACTCAGTATCAGCCCAGCAGGCAACCTCACGGTCACTCAGTATCAGCCCCGCGGGCATCACTCGCACTCAGTAGGTACCTGTGCTCACTGGGGGTGTACAGACTCCGGAGGGGCTCCTACAGCCCAAGCGTTATAACAAGACACATCATGGCATAAATCACTCACAATATTGGCCCTCGGCCAGCCACATCATGGCATAAATCACTCACAATATTTTCCCTCGACCTCTCGTATCATAACATCCTCACAATATTGGCCCGCAACCTCATTCAGTCAGGCACTCTCAACATGCCACTAGGGCCATCATTATACCGGGTTATCGACCCAAAACAGTGTTTCATTTTCAAGAAATAATATCAAAATACTCTGAGTGTCAAAACAATTATCAAGAAAAGACTGACTGAAAATCATAACATAACAAGTGAGGAAAATAGTAAAAACAGCCCCCAAGGGGTAAACAGATCGGCACTAGGCCTCAAACATGGCTTGCAGGCCACGTTATATCAAAGTATATCAATACTATTAAGCATAGGATTTAAAATCGGATTCGCAACTGAATAGTTGCCTAAAAAGGAATATATATCAAAATTTTCAATCCTTGGATTCAGAAATCCGTGAAAGGATGCATAGTCCAGGGTTTCATACTCTCAGGACAAGATTTAAAGACATTACTTACCTCAAACTAGCCCGAAAAGCTACTCTGCAACCCGCTTGCCTTTCGAATCAACTTCCGAGCGCTCCAAATCTCCCAAGTTCAGATTTTTATCATCAAATTATGCTTAAGGAATGAATTCCAATTGAAAAGTACCAAAATTAGCATAAAATCCGAATTTAGCCAAAACCTGACCCCCCGGGCCCGCGTCTCGGAACTCGACAATTTTTATACCAAAATGTTCTTCATCATCTCACGAGTCCGTACATATAAAGAACGCTAAAATCGGAGATCGTTTGACCCCTCAAATCGATCCTTAAAGATCTCAAAATCTCAAGCCCTAACCCCATCTTTATCTACTGATTTTCATGAATTAAACACTGATATTATGTTCCTTAATCACATATAATCGAGTTTTATCGTCCAAAAATGTTGTTAAAAGGTTTAATGGTCGTGGAGGGTTTAATTATATACTGCCCAGGGATTCCTTCATCGCAATTGCGAAGGGCAAACTCACTGACCCCCGATTTTATTCACTGCGATCGCGACATATGCCCTGCGATCACGATGCTTAAACCTCCTAACCTATGCGATTGCGACCAGCTCTATGCGATCGCATAGAGTAATTTCCAATGCCTCGCTGCCACTCCAGATTTTTTTATGCGATCGTGACTCTGGACCCGCTATCGCGATGCACATCCTTACCACTCTACGCGATCACATCCCTGACCCTACGAACGCGAAGAACAATTTCACCCTTGCCACCAACAAGCCTACGCGATAGCAAATGTATCCCTGTGATTGCGTACAAGGACAACAGCAACAGAACACCAGATTTTTCAGCAGATTCCTAAGGCCAAAAATGCTTGTTAACCATCTGATATCAATCCTGATCCCCTCGGGACCCCAACCAATTTTACCAGCACCTCATAAATGATCATTCAACTTAGTTGCACTCTTAAAACATCAAAACACCAAAATCACATCGGATTCATGCCTAAGGACTTTGAAATTTCTAAAATCCACCAACGATGCCGAAACTATCCAAAACAACTCCGATTGACCTGAAATTCTGCAGACATATCCAAATGAAATTACAAACCTGTTTCAACTGACGGAATTCCATTCCGACCCCGATAGCGTATTTTCCACTACCGATCAAAAATCACCAAAAACTAACTTTCGCCAATTCAAGCCTAATTCTACACCGGTCCTCACAAAAATATTCTGAACACACTCCTAAGTCCCAAATCACCTAACAAAGCTATCCGAGCCATAAAATATGCATTTCGTTGTCGTTTACCAATAAGTCAACTCTCAGTTGACTTTTCCAACTCTAAGGTTATTTTTAAAGACTAAATGACTAAATTCTTGCTACAGCCATTCCGATTCCGAGCCTACCAACTCTAATACATCATAAACAGTATAACCTACCTATGAAAAGTCACAAATAGGAATAATAATGAAATTTTTACAGAACGACCGGCCGGGTCGTTACACAACAATATGTACCTGCTGCTTTTGCCATGACTCCTCCACCTTTTTGGTTAGTATGCTTATCTGTGTTATCAAGGTGGCCATATTCTCAGCAAGATTGTTGGATGGATCGAAGGGCACTGAGTGAACTACCGGAATAATGGGTGCATTCCTGGTTGCCCACCCCGAATTCTGCGCCATTTTATCAAGCAGGCTCTGGCTTTCTCTCCGTGTTTTGCTCAAGAATGCTCCACCAGTTGAAGCATCTACATTTTCCTTTACAGTATCCGTTAGACCCATATGGAAACGCTGCCCCAACATTTGCTCTGGAATACCATGGTGCGGACAGATAACCAACATTCCTTTAAATCGTTCTCATGTTTCCTACAATGTTTTATTTGGCTTTTGTCTGAAGCTCAAGATTTCATCAATTAGTTGAGTTGTCTTATTGGGTGGATGGAATTTGTTCACGGACTGCTTAACTAACTCCTCCCATGTGGTAATGGAATTAATGGGGAACGAGTTTAGCCAAGTCTGGGCTGCTCCTGTCACTGAGAATGGAAACAACAACAGTTTTATTGCTTCCTGAGTGACGTTTGGCTGCCTCTGAGTTTTGCAAATCGACAGGAAATTCTTCAAATATTGTTGGGAATCCTCAATGTATGACCCCGAAAATAGTCCCTTGTTCTGTAGCAAGTGCAGCATATTGTTTGTAATCTGAAAGGACTCGGCCTGTATATGAGGGACTATTATCGCAGTGGCCAAATTCTCCGTCGTGAGTTGTGCTCAGTCATATAAAGAAGCCTCTGGCACAAGAGGTGCCCCTAACAACGCAACTAGGTCTACCACATTGTCCCCATTGTTGAAACTGTTGTTTAGATCTTCCATGTCGGGTTCAAGTTGTTCAATTGATGGTTGTTGTTTGCTTTTCCGGTTGGCCCGTAGGCTTTGAAAACTTTCTCGGGGTCTGATAAGGATTCAAATACTTCACCAGTTCTCAATGTGTTTCTAGGCATGCACATGTACAACCAAGTCATCAAACGTTAAAATTCCAATTTATAGATTGAAAGTGAAGAAAAATGACTACACTTAAGAATTTTGTATTTCTTCCAACTCTAATTGATAACACCGTTAATTCCCCGGAAACGACGCAAAAATTTGATCACGCTCAACTATGTCTTATAAAAAGACTAAGCGGTCATTGCAAATATAATGTGAGTATTTCGCCCAGAGTCGAATCCCATAGGGAATTAACCTATCAATTATAGTTGTTAGACTCACTCGATTCTTCGTAATCAACTTCCCAAAGATTAAGAATAACAATTTGTTGGTAATTTTACTAACTAAATCTGAATGAAATTAAGTAGACTAAGAGATAACTAATATTGAGTTGTAAACAAATGCGAGAAATCTAAGGTTATGGTTTCCCCCGCTGATGAAATCCCATCTTGTATATTTCCTATTGTTTGGCCTAATTATCTTTATCAATCATGAGCACTCTTGCTACCTTAAATCTCTTCCGAGTAATTACGACAATTTACTAAACGCACTCTCCCGAGCTAAGCTAGCTTGCTTTTATTATAGCTCACTTTAGATTGCACCCGAGGTATCGTTATCCCTAATCCAACCTTTAAACCCTCAGTTGTGGATCCCGCATATACTTTGGGAGTGGTGTTGTTCAACAAGTACCTAAATATGCACTCTCTCCCAAGAAGATACATACTAAATAGGCACAGCTAATTGAGGACCCTTCAATCAACTACAATAAGAACTTAGTTGAACAAATAGAGATTGAAACCAAGAAAACTATATTAATATAACAAGATGTTAATCCTCAACGGGTTCCACCAAAACCTTAGACTAAATAGATTAGCTACTCATAATTTTACTGAAAATAACAATAGAAGAATTCATCAACAATGACGAAAATACAAGGAAGAGAGATAAGATTTGATGCCCAATTGCCCTCCTTGCCTCTTGCCTTTGCTTTTCTTGAACAAGACTCTAAACCTGATGGATTCTCTCTTTTGGGCGAGTTGAACCTTATATAGTTTAAGTGGAATTGTCCCAAGCTTCCAAGTTTACCCCTGAAAATAACGTATTCGACTGGACTAGCGCGCCCGCGCTAGCCATCGCGCTACTGGGCATGCTAATGGCTAAACATTCTGCCTGGGGATCAGTAGACTAGCGTGGTCGTGCTAATGGGCGCGCTAGTGGACTTGTAATCTGTCCCAACAATTTTCTTCCTTCTTTTCACACGTTAAATACTCCAAGGGTCCTTTCTCCTTCAATTTGGCTCCAAACACCATCCTAGGTCCTCATAAGCGCATTTTGCTCCTACGAAACATAAAATCAACAATTAGAGTCATTTTAACATCATTTCACATTCCTAAGACAGTGGAGCATCATTAAGTTGGAGTACAAATATACACTAAACTACGTGAATTTATCCTATTATTAAAAACCTAAGATGAATAGCAGCTATGGTAAAGATCCTTGAAGAAGGAACATAGATTTCCAAACTAAACTAAGTCCCAGAATTGCATATTGTAAATTCTGGTCTAGCATTAGACAACCAACGGCCCAGTCTTTCATGATAAGTCTATAATATCACTGATATTTTAGACGTCAATACCACACAAGAAGATAGGTTAATTTGTGTGGTATCCAATTTTTTGAGTGTTGTCTCTCTAGAAGAACCTGGTTCTTCTTGGTGTTCCAACTTTTACTGTTGCGGAATAATAAAAGCAGTAAAGTAAAAATACAGAGATTTTTACGTGGAAAACACCTGGCTCAAAAGGTAAAAAAACCACGACCTACTCCTCAGTAGGATTTGCTCAAAATCTTCACTAAAACTCTGAGCGAAACGGACTTACAAAATAAACTCTTTTATAATTCTAGGACTAACTCTAATCCCTTCGTAGTAACTAGCCTCTAGCTAATTTCTACAAGCTTCAAGTTAACTCTAACTTGAACAATGTGTACCTATTACAATTGCTTCTATGAAAGCTGAAAAGATACAATATTAAATCGCCTACTACAACCAACTAGACTCAATGACAAACAGATGGAACTGGTTCTTCTAGATGGTCTGTAGCCTTTGTATCGCACAGTAATTCTGCTTGCAAAATATCTGGGAATTTTGCTTTGAGATCTTGACTCATTTCTGCACTTGTGCGTTCATAATTCAAGCAAGAATACTTCAATTATTTATAGAGTCAGTTGTTGAGTTTGTCGTTCAGTTCTGGTACAACTCTACCTGGGAGAAAGAGTTCGTATTAAACTCAACTTCCTTCCTTCGTTATTGTCCTTGTTGAATTCAACTTCTATTCTCTTATCAATTTGCTACCTTTTCGCATTTGGAGACACTCTCCTTATTCATTGATACTTCATAATCGCATTCATCTCCTATGCATATACGGTTCATGTGCCAACGCGTCAGGTCAAGTATGTGTGCTCTGATGGACCTGGTTCAACTGGTCAGACATTTGTCAATCTTCAAAACTATGAAGTGACTTGGGTCAACAAATTTCCCATTTTCATGATGAAAAACTCTGTGCTTCTCCCTGTATACACTTCAAACACTTTTTATGTTTTTAAGCATTTATCATAGAGAAACCAGGTTCATTATTAGGTTATAAATATCATTTGAAATATAAAAGCACTTGTCTTCCCTCTTTTGGCATCATCGAAAAGTTTGTAAAATGATAAACTTACCAGTGTTATTAACAATTACTCATGGCCATTGAGGCAACTGCATGTGCAAACATATGATTAATCATCATAAGAAACCAATAAATGTAAGTTATCTAAGAAATTGAGACAAGTCAATAACAAAACAGCAAAAATTCATTGATTAGGAACGAACACCATACAAAAAAACAAAAAACAGTCATAACCATGAGCAAGACAGAATAAAAACAACAGAAACAGAACAACTGGTCTAAGAGGGGTTTTGGTAGCTCTGGACAGCCTAAGGATGGGAAGGTGCAGAGGAGGTTGTGGTCCATGTTTGTAGAAGAGAAAGCATGTGGTTAAGAACACCCTCATTCTTTTCCTTCTCTTTTGCTAATTCAGCCTTGAGAGCATCCCGCTCAGCTTCAATCTCAATCAAACGAGATCTCAAACGAAGGATCTCCATATCCTTCATCTCGCTTTCCTGCACCAGAGTTCTGACTTTGTTGTTGACAGGATGCTTCCTAGATGAACCAGGTTCGTCTGCAGGAACATAGGCAGTATAATCACAAGTCAACAAAGTATCCTTCCCAAAATAGTGCTTGGCAGTAGCCATCTCATCCTTTTTCACAGGAACATCAAAATGAGCAAGCACAGTTGTCAGAATAAAGCCATATGGGATTGCATGTGCTTTCGTTCCATTCACAACTCTATCCAAGAGTTGGAGGATGAAGGCTAGCCAATTGATATGCTTTCCCCTATACAAACACTCCATCAAGGTCAGATCCATATAGTTGGCTATGTGCCTTCGTTCTTGTCTTGGCAGTAAGAACTTGATGACAAAATCGAAAAGCAACTTGTGCTCTAGATTCATTTCACTTTTTTAGACTGGCCTGGGTTCAATTTCCCTTTCATTGTCACTGAAGAATCTGGTAATGTTGATTGCTGAGGCTAACCCATCCAAGCTAGGCCATCTTTGCCTAGTGTAATCTTCGTAGCCCTCAGCAGGAATGTGCATAATCTCTCTCATCTCTTTAGCATCAAAGGAGACTTGAATTCCTTTGACTGTGGTAGTGACCCTGCCGTCCTTGACCACTTCATTACCCATGAACTCCACCAGTTCAGCTCTAGCCAACCTTCCTTCTATGTGAAGGACCATGTTCTTCCATCCCTAAACATCCAGTATGTCCAACAGGTATCTCATCCCAGGTTTCTCGAGATCCTTCAACAACTTTCCCTTCAGAACTGTTCTTTTGCCAAACAAGGTCATTCTGTCAGTCACCTCACCAACTTCCCCCTCATCTTCTTCACTCCATTCTTTATCATCATCTTTTTCAACGACCTTCACTTTCTTGCCTTGGACCTGGTCCTTTTAACAGTTCTTGTAGGTGTGGCAGACACTGTAGCTGACTTCTTTGAAGAAGCCTTAGCCTTTTTTGATTTTGGTGCCTCAACCACAACAGGAGCAGTCTGCTCCTCATGATGGACCAGGTCCATCGTATCCTCTTCAACAACAACAGTCTCCACAGGCTCTCCTACTTTAGTCTTTCCCTTTGCAGCTCTCTTTTTCTTGCTCTCTAGCAGAGCCTTCTCAAACAATTCTTCTTCCTCTCTCGTAGCACTACGTGTAGCACACACCTTGGAACAGGAGCATCAGCAGCTACAGAAGATTTCCTCTTCTTAGAAGGAACTGGGTTAGTATCCTTCTTGGACTTATGAGTCCTCCTTTTCTTGGGGTTATAGGACTCCCCCAGTTTTCTTAGCCTGTCAGCCAACGTCTCGTCTCCCGATGAAACAGGTTCATCTGCTCCTTTCTTCAAGCTTGCTAGACCTGCCGCTGCTTCCTCGACTACACTTCCCCCTAACTCTGTGACATCTTCTCCAACCTTATCAGGAATGAGACCACAGATAAATCAATGTAGTACCATCCTCCCCAAATCCCTCTCTCTCAAGCACTTTACCTTTTTCCAATTTTCTTTGCCTACTAGGCACTTCAACATCAACTACCGACCCAACCAGAACAAACTTGTTCTCAGCATTTACAGACTCAGAAATTGCATCAAGATTACCTTGTTCAGAATTTGCTGAACCAGGTGCTTCTTCCTCGTTGGCTGATTTAAAAGATTCACTTGGTGATTCAGAATTATTATCCTTTTCAGCCTACAGAATTGCCTCCAAGAATCTTGCACGTGACCCATAAGCCACTTATTTTCTGGCAAGAACCTTTACACGACGACCACGAGGGGTTGGGTTATGGTTAGATGTGGGTTCAGGAATAGGAGGGTTTTCAGGGGTTGAGGTTCTTTCTAGATTGAGAACTATATACAGATGGAGAATTTGAATCTGATACATAATTCCCTCCATCATAATCACGACTTGGCGATGAAGAAGAAGAAGCTAATAGTGGTGAAGACATGATTACGAGTGTTGTTAGGAAGAAAAGAAAAGTGATCAGTTTTGGGTTTGAAGAATAATGATCTTGGTTCGACGGTTACTTTATGAAGAGGAGAGTAATGATGACCCTTATATTAGATATGGCTATTAATTATACAATAGGCAGAATATTTATTCCAGTGGGAGTCTAATAGTTGTCGGAGTGTCATTGATTAGACATTTAAGAGTTCCCTACCTGTAGGCTAATTGAGTACTGATGGGACTTCTTGGAACGGGTTCATTTAGGGATTAGTACAAAGAA
>ML394915.1:0-125604 GCA_005239525.1 Nicotiana knightiana | reverse complement strand
AAATAAAGTAAAAAAATTACGGGGGTGGGGGAGGGGGGTTAGGGTGGGTGGGTTGTTCAGAAAAAAAAATTCTAAACTATTTTGTGCAACCAATCAGTGGAAAATGGAAAAATATTTTCTGTCATACCAAATACACCCTAAAACTTAAATACCTTGATTCTCATTTTTAAACTTAGATACAAAAACTAATGATGGGCAACTAAGTAATGTCTAGATAAGTTGTGTTGAGATCCATTTGTTTTGAATGAGCTTCATGGGTTGCATTTGGGCTACTTCATGGGTCAGAATGGGCTATAAAAATAATGGGTTAACTTGGGCTCAGCCCAAATAGACTCATGAACTAAAATATTTGTATCCTAACCCATTAATCTCTTGGCGGGTTGGATGAGTTTGGGCTCAAATTTCCATCCCTAATTGAGACCACCGATGAAGGAAGGGTTGAATACATTTATATTACAACAAGAAAAGCAGGAAAAACTCATGTGCATGAAATATTAAGTGCATTATCTTCTGGGTTATACCACATGTGTATTGGTGTGGTTGAATCACATGCCATAATAAATAAAATATTTACTGATTCAATGATTTTATCATTTGGAATGATCGGCCGGGTCATCTTGATTCTAATATGATGCACAGAATAATCAAGAATTCAAAGGGACACATATTGAAGAACAAGAAGATTCTATTATTTCAGAACTTCTGATGTGCTACTTGTTCTCAGGAAAATTGATTATTAAATCATCAACTACTAAGGTTGGGATTGTTGCATTTCTGGAATGTTTCCACAACCCGAAATTCCAACATCGGGTCGTGATGATGCCTAACATCCACTTGCTAGTCAAGCCGAAGTAAAATAATTAATTAACTAATTTTAATAGTTAAAAACACGATAATGATATTCAACGAGAAATAAAAGCCAAGTCTAAGACAGTACTGCTATGAACCACGTGATAATATCTACTTCCAGAAATCCGGAGTCATGAGTACACGAGAAACTAGAAGTCTACAAACAAAGTCTGAAATAAATACAATTGTTTAGAAAGAAATAAACACTAAAAGCGGGAAATGAAAGGGGACTTCAAGGTCTGCAGGCGCTAGCAGATCTACCTCGAGTCTCCATATGAAATGATCTGAGGTGACGCACCTCAAACACCATTGGGACCAATACTAGTATCTGCACAAGAAGTGCAGAAATATAGTATGAGTACAACCGACTCAATGTACTCTGTAAGTGTTGAGCCTGACCATGACGAGGTAGTGACGAGGCTATGACAAGACACCTACGTATATAAATTTGTACAAGTGTATATAAAGCAACAATAATAACAAAGAATGATAAATTACTAACTCTGAGGGGACATGTAGAAAAGGGAAGATATAATAAATACGGCAAGTATGAAATCACGAAATAACCAAGTAAATCACCAAAATCGGAAATCTGTCAAATAAATGATATGAAAATGGCACGGCATCACCCTTCATGCTTTTTACTCTCATCCTCACTATGTAATAATATGAATATAATGGCACGACATCACCCTTCATGCTTTTACTCTCTTCCTCACCATGTAATAGTAATAATATGATTGAAATGGCACGACATTACCCTTCGTGCTTTTACTCTCTTACTCACCATGTAATAATAATAATATAAATTTGAATAATAAACAATGCGGAGAATAAATTAATTTCAAATATGGTACCATGATATTAAACTTCAACTTTCAAAAATATTCAACAACTTTGAAATAAGCAATAAATACGAAATGAATAATCAAAGATGTAATATCTATCCTAAGAATGAATATCATAACTAACATAACAATATAAAACATAGAAAATTATTTCCACCTGCATGATTTAACCCAATGACAACGCATAGGTACTTGTCATCTCACATATACATTCTCCCCACATGTAAAACATATAGCAAATAGACCAACAAGTCATAATCTCTCAACTCAAGGTTAACCATGACACTTACCTCGCTTCGCAATCAAAGAAATGACCCAACCTCAACTTTGCCTTTTGAAAAAGCCTCCAAACCAACCAAATCTAGTAAATTATTGATCAAATAGTTCAAAATAAGCTTTAGAAACTACTCATCAATGAAAAATGTCCAATTTTGATCTTTTCTGACAAAGCCAACAAACGTCAACCCCGGGACCTCTTGGTCAAAACCCAAGGTATGGACAAAAACCAGATTACCCATTCACCCCTGAGTCTGATTATGTGATTTGTTTCGTAATCAGACCTCAATTTGAGGTCTAAATCTCAATTTTACAAAATTCCCAATTCTATTCAAATTCCTAGTTTCTACCATGAAAATCCTAAATTTAATATTGAAATCTCATGAAAAGTAATGGGTAATTGAAAAGAAATGGATAAAAGTCATTTACCAATGGATTTAGGAAGAAAATTCTATTGGAAAATCGCCTGTAGAGTGTTTAGAGTTGACAAATGGTATAAAATGAGCTAAGTCCCGTTTTTCCCTATTTTACCCAGTTGCAGATGTCGCAATTGTGATATCTTGTTCACAATTGAGAACATCGCAAATGCAAGTCAAGGGTTCCATATGCGAACCATGCCTCAGAGCCACGGAAGTCGCAAATGCGACAAAATGATCTCAAATTCGAAGATCCCACCTTTGCAAATACAAAGGTTTCCCCTCAGAGCACTGAGTCGTAAATGCGACCATTAGATTGCAATTTTGATATCTACATGTTTGCAAATACGAACCTATCGCTCCCAAATGCGAGATCACTCGTCCCGGTCCCTTCTTGCAAATTCAATGTCTTGATCACAAAAGCGAGGCTCACATTTGTGATCCAAACCTTGCAAATGCAAGATCTGCATACACACCAGCAACAGAAAAATCACCAGCTATCTCCAAAGTCAAAAACTTGATATGTAGCCTATATGAAACTCACCCGAGCCCCACGGGATCCAAACCAAACATGCACATAAGTGCAATAACATCATACGAACTCGCTCGAGCGATCAAACCACAAAAATAACACCTAGAACTACGAATCAGACATCAAAATACATGAAATTTTCAAAGAAACTCAAGACTTTCAAATTTACAACCGAGCTTCCGAATCCTATCAAATCAACTCCGTTTTGCACAAATTTTTGTATACAAGTCTTAAATAGTAAAATGAACATATATAAAGTTTCAAAATTGAAATCCAAATTCGGTAGCAATAAATTCAACCTATGGTCAAACTTTAGAATTCTTTAAACCTTCAAATTACTAGTTTTCAAAAAATCACGTCAAATCAAGTCAGGGACTTCCGAATTTAATATTGGACATACGTCTAAGTCCAAAATCATGATACAAAACCACCAGGATCATCAATATATCGATCTGAGTCCTTTTACCCAAAATATTTACCGTAATCAACTCAAATTATTTTTAAAGCTAAAATTCATGTTTTCTTTAATTTTTCATATAAAAACTTTCTGGAAAAAGGCACGGACTGCGTACGCAAATGAAGAATCACTTACGGAGCTAATCGAGGTCTTGGAATACCAAAATAACTGCTAGAACTCAGAATGACCTATCGGGTCATCACATTCTCCACCAATAAAACAAACATTCGTCCTCGAACAGACATAGAGTGGTACCTGGACTGGTGAAAATGTGTGGGTATCTACTCTGAATATCAGACTCAAACTACCACATAGCTACCTCGATCGGCTGACCTCTTCACTACACTCTAACAGAAGGATAACTCTCAGACCTCAACTTTCAGACCGCTCCACAATAGCCACCAGCTCCTCCTCGTAAGTCAAATCCTTGTCCAATTGGACTGAGCTGAAATATAATGCATGGGACGGATCACAGTGATACTTCTGTAGCATGGAGACATGGAACACCGGGTGAAGTGCTGATAAGCTAAGTGGCAATGCAAGCTTGTAGGCCACCTTACAAACTCTCTCAAGGATCTCAAAGGGTCTGAAATACCTAGGGCTCAGCTTTCTCTTCTTCTGGAACCTTATCAAACCCTTCATAGGTGAAACCTGGAGAAAAACTCTCTCTCCAACCATGAATGCAGCATCATGAACTCTCTGATGGGCATAACTTTTTTTCCTAGACTGAGTTGTACGAAGCTGATCCCGAGTCATCTTGACTTTTTCCAAGGCATCCTAAACCAAGTCGGTACCCAACAACCGACCCTCTCCCAACTCAAACCAACCAACTGGAGAACGACATCGTCTCCCATATAAGGCCTCATAAGGAGCCATCTGAATACTTAATTGGTAGCTGTTGTTGTAGGCAAACTCTGCAAGCGGCAAGAACTGATCCCAAGAATCCCCAAAATCCATAACACAGGTGTGAAGCATATCCTCCAATATCTAAATGGTGTGCTCGGAATGTCCGTCCATCTGAGGGTGAAATGTTGTATTCAACTCAACCTGTGTGCCTAACTCACATTGTACGGTCCTCCGGAAGTGCGATGTGAACTACATACCACAATCAAAAATAATAGACACCGGCACACAGTGAAGACAAATAATCTCGTGGATATAGATCTCAGCTAACCGCTCTGAAGAGTAAGTGCATGCCACCGGACTGAACGTGCCGACTTGGTCAACCTACCCACAATGACCCATATTGCATCAAATTTCTTCCAAGTCCGTGAGAGCCCAACAACAAAATCCACGGTAATACGCTCTTACTTCAACTCGGGAGTCTCAAGTCTCTGAAGCAAATCGTCAGGCCTTTGATGCTCATACTTTACCTGATGGAAATTTAAATCCACATATGCAACTATATCTTTATTCATTCTCCTCCACCAATAATGATGCTTCAAATCCTAATACATCTTGGCAGCACCAGGATGAAAGGAATACCGCAAAATGTGAGCTTCCTCAAGAATTAACTCACGAAGTCCGTCCACATTGGGCTCACAAATCCGACCTTGCATCTGTAACACCCCATCATCTCTAATAGAAACATGTTTGGCATCACCGTGATGCACCATGTACTTAAGGACAAGCAAATGGGGTCCTCTCTGATGTGCTCCTAGAAGGAAGATTGAGAGACCGTGCAAACAAGAACCCGACAAGGCTCTTAAACATCTAATCTCACAAACTGATGGGCCAAGGACTGAACATCCGATGCTAGAGGTCTCTCGCCAACTGGAATAAATGTAAGGCTACCCATACTCATAGCCTTTTTACTAAAGGCATCGGCCACCACATTGACCTTATCGGGATGATACAAAATAGTAATATCATAGTCTTTAAATAGCTCTAACCACCTTGGCTGCCTCAAGTTGAGATCCTTTTGCTTAAACAGACACTATAGACTCTGATGATCTGTGAATACCTCACAAGACACACCGTAGAGGTAATGCCTCCAAATCTTCAAACATTCATCGAGTGGTTTCTTTGAACCATTTATGATTTTCAATATTACCTAGGGTTGTTGTGGGCCCTCGACTCTATTCTCTTTAACAATCCAGTAGCTTGAGAGGTGAGATATTGAATTGCAAGTCCAAGTCTCGTGCCAATAAGTCTAGAACTTGCCCTAAATGTTTGTCTAGGAAAAATTCTAATTGTAGCTCGACTTGAAAAATGCTTGTAGGATCTCATTGGTCCAATTTGAACTTTGAAAGCTTCCATAGCCTACCAATATGATATCACTAGTCAACCCCTTTGATCCTAATCCTTTTTCATTCAATAGACACATTACAAGACTTTATCCATTTTATAATGACCCTCTCTTGGCACCTAATGTTTCCTTAGAATTCGCGATGAACAATTGGCAAAAATATAAGTTTGGGGGAGAGATCATAAATTTCAAAGTGATAAAAGGTTAAAGGAAGAAAAAGAATTGATGAAAAGGAAAGGCAAAGAAAAGGAAGAAAAGTCAAAAAGACACATGTCAAAAATAAAGTGAAGGTTGAAAGGATTCAGAGAACGCAATGATGAAAGGCATGGAATGATGAGAAAAGGAGAAAAATTACAGTCATGAATAAGAAAGAGTGACAATGTGTCTCTCTAGTTCCCCTAAGGAAGAAGAAAATGACTCAAAAAGAGTCAAGAAAGTACGAGCCGAATTGAGAAAATGGAGTGCTTAAGGAAAGATGAAACCATCATAGTCTGATAAGTCCTACCTTGATCCAAAAACCTTCATTACATCCCCACTAAAGCCCTATATGATTTCAAGTTGAGTGATCTTACATTAGTCGTGATTTACATAAGGGGAAGGCTTATGGTACTTAAAGTCGTACTTGTGGCATTCTTTGAGAGTGATGAGCGCACTTCTTCACAATCCTTGTTTTGAGTGTTACATTCTAAAAAGTGAGGTTTTCTCATGGAGGGTAGAGGAGGAGGAGTTTGGGATCCACAATGACCTATGTGAAAGAGCGAGCTTCCTTGATGAATTGAGTCAACTCTTGATACTCTAGTGTCACATTAGAATTATGGTACTCAAAAGGTCATAACATAATGTTGTTGATAATTCATTTGTGTTGAGGGCAAGTGTTAGTCCCAATTGATGCTTGATGGAGTCACCTTAGTCCATCTGAAATATCCTTGTTTTTTGGCTCTCTTTGTTTTGTGGAGGCGGGAATTACCTTATTTGCTTAAGGACAAGCAAAAGCTTAAGTTTGGGGGAGTTGATAAATAGGGATTTTAGCCTATTATTTGCTCTCTTTTACTTGTGTTTTGGGCCAAAAATACGTGAACGTATTCTCAGAAACTAACTTAATATGTTTGCTTGTATGGATTATTCAAAATGAGCCAAAGGAGCCATAATCAAATCATAAAGGAGTCAAAACTTGAACAAAAACCAAGACTGGGCCAAGACGTGTGGCACACGGACCGCGACAGAAAAGTGCGGCCGCAAAAGTATCAACGCGGACACGGACAATATTTCGAGGTCCGCAAAATGAAGAATCAGAGAGATGGTTTTTGGGCACAAATATGAACGCGGACCGCGACAGAAAGAGGCAAACGCGAAAGTAATTTAGCGGCTGCGATTGGAATTCCAGGGACCGCGGTTGCTAAGTTTTAGAGAATGCATAATTCAAGAAAAAATGAGAAGGGCGGTCCGCGTCAAAATTACACGGCCGCGGAAGTCGCTCACGCGGACGTAGTGTAAATTACGCGGTCCACGAAACAATTTCCAACCCATACCCGGATGTGAAGAAACGTTGAATGCGATCAAAACTACGCGGCCGCGAAAGCAAGAGTGCGTCCATGGTCAGAATTACGCGGCAGCGAAACCTCCGTAGGGGTATTTTTGTCCAAAAATTTTAGCTTAGTATAAATAGATATTTTTGTCAATTTTAGGTTATGTGATATTTTTGCTGAGCACGTGAGACGGTTAGGTTTTCCCTTTTGGGCAATTTTGTACAAGATTTACCTTATAAACTTAGATTTTCATCTTTTAATTTAGTATTATGGATTTTATCTTCTCTTTATATTTGATTTCTATTATTTCTATGAGTAGCTAGACCCATAGCTAGGGTTGTGACCCAACCCTAGTGTTGGTATTTAATGGGTAATTGATTTTAGGGTTTGAATGTTTATGGATTAGTGATATTTAGCCTAGTTCTCGCTTGAATTAAAGAATTAGTAATTGCAAAAACTGATTCATGCCTTAATGACTTGATCACTTCTTGAGAAAGATGGACTAAGTCTAGGAAAACTAGGCTAACAAGAAATTGGGGTGAACGCAAGAAATTGATTGCCTCAATTAAAGGGTTAAACCTAGAGATAGTAACACCCGACTTGAGCTAGTATCACTTGTATTGCATGAATACCTATTTGGACGTGAGAAAGCCAAATTGAGAAAAAAATCACTCAAACTACCGAGAGGTATAGAGTGAGTACTTGGGTATGATGGCTATATTACAACCCCAATCAAATCAAGCCTGCCCTAGATTCTTGACACCCCTTAGATATCCACCTAGGTGTAAGTCACTACCATAGTGCTTTTAAACACTTGAAAGAAAACATCAAAAATATTGTACTTAGCTTAAATCTTATCATACAATAGAATAGAATTAAAAGTAGAATCAACACCAACATGTGTAGAAGGTGCAATTAGGAACAAGACACGTAACTAGATTTAGATAAATACCTAATTCCAAATCAATTAACTCCCTGTGGAAATCGATCCCGACCTTGTTGGGTAAAACTGCATCGACCATCCTCGCTACTCAATAATAGTGCAGGTTCGGAACTTATTAATTTTTGGCGCTGTTGACGGGGAGTTAGGCGGTATTAGCTATATATCTAACTATTTGTGTGTTTTGCCTTTATGACTTGGTCTCTTCTTGAGAAAGAGGGACTAAGTCTAGGAAAACTAGGCTAACAAGAAATTGGGGTGAACTCGAGAAATTGATAGCCCCAATTAAAGGGTTAAACGTAGAGATAATAATACTCGACTTGAGCTAGTATCACTTGTATTGCATGAATACCCCATTTGGACTTGAGAAAGCCAAATTAGGCAAAATCACTCAAACTACCGAGAGATATAGAGTGAGTACTTGAGTGTGATGACTATATTATGACCCCAATCAAATCAAGCTTGCCCTAGATTCTTGATACCCATTAGATATCCACCTAGGTGGAAGTCACTACCCGAGTCCTTTTAAACACTTGAAAAACAACATCAAAAATATTGTACTTAGCTTTAATATTTGCATTCAATATAAAGAAATGAGAAGTATAATCAACACTAACATGTGTGGAAGTGCAATTAGGAACAAGACACGCAACTAGATTTAGATAAATACCTAATTCCAAATCAACTAACTCCCTGTGGAAATCGATCCCGACCTTGTTAGGTAAAACTGTGTCGACCATCCTCGCTACTCAATTGTGTGTAGGTTTGGAACCGATCAATTTTTGGCGCTGTTGCCGGGGAGGTAGAAGACAATGATGTGGATGAGGTTAATCTAGAACCTCAAGTACAAAAAAGAGGCTGCCCACCTCATGAAAACATTCCAAATCCTCCCCCACCTCCTCCAAGGGAGCACATCGGGCGCTACCCAATGAAGGCTACGCAAGTGCAATTGTCCCACCCCAGATTCGGGTGGGAAATTTTCAAATAACCAATGTCATGCTGACTCTATTGGAGCAAAGGAGTTTCTTTACCGGAGCTCCCCATCAGAATGCATATAAGCATCTCAAGGTTTTGTAGACACATGTTGGGGGAGCAAGCAGACGAATGTATCTGAGGACGCTTTGAGATTGAGGATTTTCCCATTTTCACTTAGAGGGAAGGCTTTGGATTGGCTTGAGAGGATACCTAACCATTCCATCACCACTTGGGATGAGTTGGCTGAGAAGTTCATAGCTAAGTTTTTCTCTCCGGTACATATGGCAACATTGAGGGATGAGATCTAGAAACGATACCGTACAATGGTAAAATAATGCCCCAACAACGATATGATTGAAGCGATAATCCAGCAAACATTTTATAAGGCTATCAACATAACTAACTAGTATGTGGTGAATCAGCTCGCTGGGGGTAATTTCATGAAAGTATCGTATGCTGATGCTTGTGACATATTAGATGAGATGGAGGACACCTCATCAGCTTGGCAAAGTCAGGCAAACGTTCCTCAGGGTGACTCTAATGTTATCCACCTTCACAAGGAACTTCATGATCATGGACAAGCCATAGTCGAGTTGACAACCACTATGAATCAGTTAGCAAAGGATCAGCTTCACAAGATTCAGGGGCCAAAGAAAGTAAATGCCATGGAAGGAGTGAATGTTATGGTCAACAAGAGAAGACAGCGTGGTCAACAAGTGCAAAACAATCAAGATCAATTTGAGCAAAGTGGTAGTGGTTACAATCAGGACGATTCTTATGATGATCAAAGTGAAGAGGTTTTGTATGACAATAATTACCAGGGTCAACGGAGCAATGATCCAAATCAATAGTGGAGATCACAAGGAAACAATCAAAATTGGGGCAACCAAGGCCAAGGGAATTGGAATAGTGGCAACAACAACAATCCGAAATATTGGGGGAACAACAATCAAAACTGGGGTAATCAAGGCAATTCAAGCAATTGGGGAGGAAATAGTCAAGGCATCTTGAGTGGCAACAACAATAGAAATTGGGGAGGCAATGGAAACCAAGGGGGTTGGAACAACAATAATTAAGGAAACCAGGGGTCGGGCTTTCAAAGGCCCCCGATGTATCAACAACCCAACAACCCGCCTCTATATCCGTCACAAAGGCAAAGTTCTTCAAACAATGAAATGGGACGGATAGAAAGTATGTTCAAGCAAATGATGAAAAGAAATGCTAACTCTGATGCCCAAATAGCCTCCCACAATACTTCTATACGCAACCTGGAAGTACAAATGGGTCAAATTTATCAAGCATTAATGTCACGACCCAAAATCCTAACTCAGGTCGTGATGGCGCCCAACACCGGGGTCAGGCAAGCCAACAGTTTGTTTACTAGTGAAATTTCCTTATTTGATAAAACATCCCCACACTTACCAAATTTTAAGCTTAGAACATTTAAGTGGAAGCGGATAAATTAGCCAACTTAAGTAAATGTAGCCACAAGGATCACGAACCAACATATACAGTTCCAAAAATATAAAGTCTAGTATGTGTATGCCAGGAACTAGTGTCACAAGTCTACAGGCGAACTAGTAGAATATACAAAAGATGAAATAAACTGTCTACTGTCTGAAGGAAGTAGACAGAAATAAACAAAAGATAACTCCATAGTGCTGCTAAGAATCTCCAAGGGAAGAAGCGCACCGTGGAGACAGGTCCAGAATATACTCCCAGGGTCAAGCTCCGGTCAGATAACAAGATGCACCAGCCTCAAAACCTGTACAATTAAGTACAGAAGCGTAGCATGAGTACATAAACATATATGTACCTAGTGAGTATCCCGCCTAACCTCGAAGAAGTGACGAGAGGTCGACGTGATACTTACTAGGGTTAGACAATGTGAAATGAATACAGGCTAATCAGTAATAGCAGTAATGAACAATAATAAGGAAATGAGCATCAAATAACAATCTCTAGTAACCTCACGCCATCCCTTTCCACGGCATACAAGCTATTTAACCTTCTTTCTTTCATGAAATCAACAGTTAATATTAGAGGGATTCTCATAAATTACCAAACATATAACAGGCTATGAATGTACGGTCGTTACGACGTGAAAAGTAAATGTGCACTGTCGAGGGTCGAACAACCCGAACCATAGATGCATCTATCTACCCCGCTCGCAAATCGAACATGCAACACGGTTAATATAATACTAAGACTACCCCGCTCACGAATCATTCATGCGACTCGGGTTAATATAATACTAGGACTACCCGGCTCGCGAATCATTCATACGACTCCGGTTCCCGTATAAATACATGATTAGCAGGAGATTCTAGATAATTTAGCAGGGAACATACTAACAGGGTATGAATTTAATAATGTCAACTTCAAATCATAACTTATTACGCCTTCACATGAGAGATTTGAGGATATTAGACTACTTAGACCATATGCAAGATCACAGATATAACACGTAAAGCATGCTTGTGATTCCTAAACTACCCGACAAGGCATAATAGTAGCTACGCACGGGCTCTCGTCACTTCGTGCGTGCGTAGCCCCCGCAAATAAGGACAAACAACCATTTATAATCACCTATGGGGACAATTCCCTCTTACAAGGTTAGAAAGGAGACTCACCTTGTGTCGAACCTACTCTCCGGGTCAAGAACGCGCCCGAAAACTCCAAACTCGTCACCCAAGGACTCGAAACTAGCCAAATGTTATACAAATATATCAATTTATGCTCAAAAGTATGGAATTCTCCTATTTACTTAGTTATTTCACCTTACTTGAAAAATCCTAAAATACACCCTCGGGCCCACATGCTCAGATTCCGGAAATTTGTGAAGGAATCAATCAACCATAGCCTAAGGATCATTAATATATAGTTTTTGTGTGATTCCATGGCAAATTTCTTGGAAATTTTCCCATTTTCCATAAAAACTAGGTTTTTCACTCTAACCCATGATTTTCCACTAATTAGTGTGTTAATCTACATAAAAATTCAAGTATTCAAGTTAAATTATAATAGGAATCACTTACCTCTCAGTTGCTAGGTGAAATCTCTTCTTTGAAAGCTCCCAAAATCGCCACAAGTGAAGAAAACGGCTAAAATGGGACTAAGTCCGTTTAAAACAAACACTGCCCAGCTGCCCCTTGTGTGTGATCTCACAAGGGGACTTGCGATCGCGGAGAGTAATTGGGCCAGGCCTGTGCGATTGCGAGGAGGGGGTGCGAACGCAGAGAACAAACTGGGCCAGGCCACAAATCACCCCTGTGCGAACGCAGACAAGCCCATGTGATCGCATAGGGCATTTTCCCACAACCTGCCAACTCCTTCTATGCGATCGCATTAATGCACCTGCGATCACACTGAAGGAAACCAGTCAGTGAAAATCTAATCTTTTGAATTTAACTCTGAGGGGTACGAAAAACCACCCGAGCCCCTCTGGACCCCATCCAAAAGCACTGACAGGTCTGTATTAATGATATGGACTCGCTCAAATTTTCGAAACGTGAAAAACAACAATGAAACTAAGAATTCAACCCCAAAACCAAATTGAATCAAACTTTGAACTTAAAGTTCTAGAATTCGCTTTCAATGCGCCGAACCGACCTATACTACTCGGAATGACACCAAATTTTGCAAGAAAGTCACAAATTACATAACAGAACTATTGCCGATCTCAGAATTTTGTTCGGACCTCGATAACACAATAACACGTGTCCAACCCAAATTTCAAACTTAAGGAAACTCTAATTTCGATATTGGGCGCCGAAACGCCCCCCGGGTCATCCAAAACCCATTCCGAACATACACTTAAGTCTAAAATCATCATACGAAGCTACCGGAACCGTCGAAACTCGATTTCGAGGTCTTTTACTCAAAATATTAACCGAAGTCAAACTTTGGCCTTAAGGGCCAAACTTAAGGAACCAAGTGTTCCTACACCACTCTAAACGCTTCCGAATCCCGAACCACCTGTACCCGCAAGTCATAAATCATAATAAGTCGCTACAGGAAGTCTCATTTAGGGGAACGGGGTCCTGATACGCAAAACAATCGGTCGGGTCGTTACATTCTCCACCTCTTAAACAAATGTTCATCCTCGAACGGGTCTAGAATCATACTTGAAGTGCTGAATAAATGTGGATATCTGCTCTGCATGTCCTCCTCGGACTCCCAGGTCGCCTCCTCGACTGTTTGGCCCCTCCACTGGACCTTTACGGCAGAAACTCTCTTGGATCTCAACTGGCGATCCTTCCTGTCAATAATAGCAACTAGCTCCTCCTCGTAGCCCAACTTCTCATCCAACTGAATAGTGCTGAAATCAACCACGTGAGAGAAGTCGGCGTGGTACCTCCGGAGCATGGATACATGAAAGACCGGATGACTCCTGATAAACTGGGAGGTAAAGCAAGATCATAAGCAACCCCTCATCCAACTCGCCTCAATACTTCGAAAGAACCTATAAACCTCGGTCTCAACTTGCCCTTCTTCCCGAACCTCATAATACCCTTCATCGGCGAAAATTTCAACAGAACCTTATCTCCCTCCAAAAATGACACATCACGCGCCTTCTGATCCGCGTAACTCTTCTGGCTGGACTATGATGTGCGGAGCCTCTCCTGAATCAACTTCACTTTCTCCAAAGCATCTTTCACCAGGTCGGTGCCATATAACTTAGCCTCACCAGGCTCAAACCACCCGATAGGGGAACGACATCGCCGACCATACAAAGCCTCAAATGGAGCCATCTCGATGCTGGACTGATAACTATTATTGTAAGCAAACTCGGCCAAAGGAAAGAACTGGTCCCACTGACCTCTGAAGTCAATCACGCATGCCCTGAGCATGTCCTCCAATATCTGAACAGTACGCTCCGACTGGCCATCACTCTGAGGGTGAAATGTTATGCTGAGGTCTATCTAGGTGCCTAACCCACTGTGCAATGCTCTCCAGAAGTACGAGGTGAACTGAGGATCTCGATCTGATATAATGGACACCGGCACACCATGCAACCGGACTATCTCCCAAATGTAGATCTGGGCCAACCCCTCAGAAGTATAAGTAATAGCCACTGGAATGAAATGCCCTGATTTGGTCAATCTATCCACAATGACCCAAACCGTGTCAACCTTCCGCAAAGTCCGAGGCAACCCAACCACGAAGTCCATAGTGATGCGCTCCCACTTCCACTCAGGAATGGGAATCTGCTGAAGTAGGCCTCCTGGCCTCTGGTGTTCATACTTAACCTGCTGGAAGTTAAGACACCTAGTCACATACTCCAAAATGTCCCTCTTCATCCGCCTCCACCAGTAATGCTGCTTCAAATCACGATACATCTTCGTAGCACCAGGATGAACAGAATACTGAGAACTGTGTGCCTCATCTAGAACCCCTCTCCCTTAGGCCATCAACATTAGGAACACATAAACGACCCTGAAGTCTCAGAACACCATCCTCGCCAATAGTAACCTCCTTGGCACCACCCTGTACCACTGTCTCCCGAAGCTCTGCCAAGCACGGATCATCAAATTGCCGATCCTTAATTTCACCCAATAACGAAGACTGAGAAACCACGTGTGCTAGAACTTGACGAGGCTCTGAAAGGTCTAATCTCACCAGGAGATTAGCCAAGGACTGAATGTCCAAGGCTAGAGGTCTCTCCTCTGCTGCAATATAAGCCAAGCTACCCATACTCTCCGCCTTCCTGCTCAAAGCATTTGCTACCACATTCGCCTTGCCTGGATGATAAAGAATGGTGATGTCATAATCCTTCAGCAACTCAAGCCACTTGCGCTGCCTCAAATTAAGATCCCTCTGTTTCAACAAGTGCTGTAAGCTGCGGTGGTCTGTATAAACCTCACAGGACACCCTATACAAGTAGTGCCTCCAAATCTTAAGAGCATGAACAATCGCCACCAACTCCAAATCGTGCACAGGATAAGTTTTCTCATGAACCTTCAGCTGGCGTGAAGCATAAGCAATAACTCTCCCTTCCTGCATCCCCCAAGACAACGCGCAAAGCGTAGCAATATACTGTATACATCCCAGAACCGGAAGGCAATACTAGAACTAGTGTTGAGGTCAATGTGTCTTGAGCTTCTGAAAGCTCGCCTTACACTCGTCGGACCATCGGAACGGGGAATTCTTCTAAGTCAATCTAGTCAATGGAGCCGCAATAGAAAAGAACCCCTCCACAAATCGGCGGTAATGGCCTGCTAGGCCCAAAAAGCTCCTGATCTCGGTAGATTAAGTAGGACATGGCCAACTCTGAACCGCCTCAATCTTCTGAGGATCAACCTTGATACCCTCTTCGGATACCACATGCCCCAAGAATGCCACAGAATCCAACCAGAACTCACACTTGGAGAACTTAGAAAATAGCTTCTGTTCTCGCAAAGTCTGGAGCACAACTCTCAAATGCTGCTCGTGCTCCCCCAGGCTACGTGAGTAAATCAAAATGTCATCAATGAAGACAATGACAAAGGAATCAATATACGGCCTGAATACCCTGTTCATCAAGTCCATAAATGTTGCTGGGGCATTAGTCAAGACAAAGGAAATCACCAGGAACTCATAATGGCCATATCTCGTACGAAAAGAAGTTTTCAGAACATCTCAGACCTGAATCTTCAACTGATGATATCCCGATCTCAAATCAATCTTAGAAAACACTCGAGAACCCTGAAACTGGTCAAACAAATCATCGATGTGCGGCAAAGGATACTTGTTCTTAATGGTGACCTTGTTCAACTGGCAGTAATCAATACACATCCGCATGGACCCATCCTTCTTCTTCACGAATAGAACTGGAGCACCCCACGGCGATACACTCGGTCTGATGAACCCCTTAGCTAACAACTCCTCAAGCTACTCATTCAACTCCTTCGGAGCCATACGGTATGGAGGAATAGATATAGGTTGGGTGCCTGGAGCTAAATCAATACAAAAATCAATATCACGATCCGGAGGCATGCCTGGAAGGTCTGAAGGAAATACATCAGCAAACTCTCGAACCACAGGCACTGAATGAATCCTCGGAGACTCGGTAGTGGTGTCCCGCACATAAGCAAGATAGGCCAGACAACCCTTCTCGACCATATGTCGAGCCTTCAAGAATGAAACAACCCGGTTGGCTGCACTAACTGAGGAACCTCTCCACTCCAGCCTAGGCGCCCCGAGCATGGCTAAAGTAACTGTCTTGGCATGGAAATCTAGCACAG
Organism: Nicotiana knightiana; assembly: GCA_005239525.1. Taxonomy (NCBI): domain Eukaryota; kingdom Viridiplantae; phylum Streptophyta; class Magnoliopsida; order Solanales; family Solanaceae; genus Nicotiana; species Nicotiana knightiana. Next base: position 109,311 of record ML394915.1, on the reverse strand, counting down.
AATGATAAAGAGATAGCCAATCCATGCCTAGAATAACCTCAAAATCAACCATGTCGAGCAACAAAAGGTCCGCCTCTGGTCTCGAACCCATAGAAGGTGATCACACAAGACCGATAGATCCGGTCTACCACCATAGAATTGCCCACAGGAGTGTACACATATATAGGAGAACCCAAGGACTCACGAGGAACATCCAGGAAATGAGAAAATAAGGCTGAAACATAGGAATAGGTGGATCCTGGATCAAATAATACTGAAGCCTCTCTACTACATACTGAGATAATACATGTGATCACGGTGTCTAAGGCCACTGCATCTGATCTGGCCGGAATAGCATAGAATCTAGCTGGAGTACCGGAAGACTGAGCTCCACCAGAGTGAACAAGAGCTGCTTGACCTCCCCCTAACTGGCCTCCACCTCCAGGACGACCCCTGTCGACCTGTCCTCCACCTCTAGGTGGTCTGACTACTGGTGCTGGACTCATAGGCTGATAACCCTGCTACACTACCTTGCCCCGAAACCTGGGACAAGTCCTCCTGATATGGCCGAAATCCCCGCACTCATAACATCTCCCCGGAGGCATGGCCTGCTGCCCTGAAGAAGAACCCTGGATAACTGGGGAACAGTGAGAACCCTCTGGCATAGCGCTGAAATAAGGTCTCACTGGAGCACCACGAGGAGGTGGTGGTGCTGCTGAATATGGGGGCCTGCTGGCTGACCCCTACCAAACTGACCTCTGGGGCACCTCTGAAATCCCAGGAATATCTGGCTCTCTTATCCTGATGTACCTGCTCCTTGATCCTCGACCGATAACCCTTGATCCTACTAGCAATCTCCACTACCAACTGATAAGCAGTCCCCATCTCCACCTCTCGGGCCGTGTTGGCCCTAATGCCTGGATGCTATCCGGCTACAAATCTCCGTATTCTCTCAGCATCGGTAGGTAGTATCATGAGTGCATGGCGAGACAACTCTAAAAATCTGGCCTCATAATCAGTCACTTACATCTGTCCCTACTCTAGCTGCTCAAACTGATAGCGCAGCTCTTCCCTCTCAGAGGTTGGGATATATCTGTTTAGAAACATCTGAGTGAACTGTTCCAAGTGATAGGAGGAGAATCTACTGGCTTGCTGAGAATATAGGACTGCCACCATCTGCGAGCTCTGCCCTCTAACTGGAAAGTAGCGAAGTCCACTCCATGGGACTCTAGTATCCTCATGTTGTGCAGTCTGTCCCTGCACCCGTCAACGAAATCCTGGGCATCCTCACCTCGCTCACCCCCGAAGACTGGACGGTGCAATTGAGTCCATCTGTCCAATAACTTTTGCAGATCGCCGTCCACAGCTGGTCTGGGCTCAGGTGTTGCTGCTACAGGATGGACCCCACCCACGGGCAGTGATGATGAAATGTTGTTGTCTGGCCTACAGCCTGGGCAGTAGGGGTCTGGGCTCCCCCTCCCGCCTGAGAAGCAGCAGGATCTGTTGGAAATAAACCAGCCTGGGACATAGTATCCATAAATCTCATCATACGGCCCATGACCTCCTGGAAGCCTAGCGCCGTCATGAAGTCCACTAGAGCAGGACCCGCTGGGGGAACCTCCCCGTGCTCCTCTATAGTAGGATCCCCTGGTGGTGCAACTGGAATAGCTCTGGGACGCCCCCGTCCCCTACCTCGGGTCGGTGCCTTCCCCCGGTCTCTGCCAGATGTACGCGTCCTCACCATCTGTGAGAGAATAGAAGAATGAGATTTAGTAAACCATCAACTGCACGATAGTTCATGAATAAAGAGAGGTTTCCTAACACCCTACGTGAACCTAGTGCTCTGATACCATGTTGTCACGACCCAAAATCCTAACTCAGGTCGTGATGGCGCCAAACACCGGGGCCAGGCAAGCCAACAGTTTGTTTACTAGTGAAATTTCCTAATTTGATTAAACATCTCCACACTTACCAAATTTTAAGCTTAGAACATTTAAGTGGAAGCGGATAAATTAGCCAACTTAAGTAAATGTAGCCACAAGGATCACGAACCAACATATACAGTTCCAAAAAATAAAGTCTAGTATGTGTGTGCCAGGAACTAGTGTCACAAGTCTACAGGCGAACTAGTAGAATATACAAAAGATGAAATAAATTGTTCTACTGTCTGAAGGAAATAGACATAAATAAACAAAAGATAACTCCATAGTGCTGCTAAGAATCACCAAGGGAAGCAGCTCACCGTGGAGTCAGGTCCAGAATATACTCCCAGGGTCAAGCTCCGGTCGGATAACCAGATGCACCAGCCTCAGAACCTGTACAATTAAGTACAGAAGCTTTGCATGAGTACATAAACAGATATGTACCCAGTGTGTATCCTGCCTAACCTCGAAGAAGTAGTGACGAGAGGTCTACATGATACTTACTAGGGTCAGAAAATGTGAAATGAATACATGCTAATCAATAATAGCAGTAATGAACAGTAATAAGGAAATGAGCATCAAATAACAATCTCTAGTAACCTCACGCCATCCCTTTCCATGGCATATAAGATATTTAACCTTCTTTCTTTCATGAAATCAACAGTTATAATTAGAGGGCTTCTCATAAATTACCAAACAGATAACAGGCTATGAATGTACGGTCGTTACGATGTGAAAAGTAAATGTGCACAGCCGAGGGTCGAATGGCCCGAACCATATATGCTACTATCTTCCCCGCTCGTGAATCGAACATGCGACACAGTTAATATAATACTAAGACTAACCCGCTCGCGAATCATTCATGCGACTCGAGTTAATATAATACTAGGACTACCCCGCTCGCGAATAATTCATGCGACTCGGGTTCCCGTATAAATACATGATTAGCAGGAGATTCCAGATAATTTAGCAGGGAACATACTAATAGTGTGAGAATTTAATAATGTCAACTTCAAAGCATAACTTCGTAGGCCTTCACATGAGAGATTTGAGGATATTAGACTACTTAGACCATATGCAAGATCACGGATATAACACGTAAAGCATGCTTGTGAGTCCTAAACTACCCAACAAGGCATAATAGTAGCTACGCACGGGCTCTCATCACTTTGTGCGTGCGTAGCCCCCGCAAATAAGGACAAACAACCATTTATAATCACCTATGGGGACAATTCCCTCTTACAAGGTTAGAAATAAGACTCACCTTGTGTCGAACCTACTCTCCTGGTCAAGAACGCGCCCGAAAACTCCAAACTCGTCACGCAAGGACTCGAAACTAGCCAAATGTTATACAAATATATCAATTTATGCTCAAAAGTATGGAATTCTCCTATTTACTTAGTTATTTAATCTTACTTGAAAAATCCTAAAATACACCCCCGGGCCCACATGCTCGGATTCCGGAAATTTGTGAAGGAATCAATCAACCATAGCCTATGGATCATTAATATATAGTTTTTGTGTGATTCCATGGAAGATTTCTTGGAAATTCTCCCATTTTCCATAAAACCTAGATTTTTCACTCTAACCCATGATTTTCCACTAATTAGTGTGTTAATATACATAAAAATTCAAGTATTCAAGTTAAATTATAATAGGAATCACTTACCTCTCAGTTGCTAGGTGAAATCTCTTCTTTGAAAGCTCCCAAAATCGCCACAAGTGAAGAAAAATGGCTCAAAATTGGACTAAGTCCCGTTTAAAACAAACACAACCCAAATGCCCCTTGTGTGCGATCGCACAAGAGGACTTGCGATCGCGGAGAGTAATTAGGCCAGGCCTGTGCGATTGCGGCGGAGGGGGTGCGAACGCAGAGAACAAACTGGGTCAGGCCACAAATCACCCATGTGCGAACGTAGACAAGCCCATGCGATCGCACAGGGAATTTTCCCACACCCTGCCAACTCCTTATATGTTATCGCATTAATGCACCTGCGATCGCACTGAAAGAAACCAGCCAGTGAAAATCTAGTGTTTTGAATTTAACTCCGAGGGGTCCGAAACTCACCCGCGCCCCTCGAGACCCCGTTCAAAGGCACTGGCAGGTCTGTATTCATGATATGGACTCGCTTGAATTTTCGGAACGTGAAAAACAACAACGAAACTAAGAATTCGACCCCAAAACCAAATTGTATCAAACTTTTAACTTAAAGTTCTAGAATTCGCTTTCAATGCACCGAACCGACCTATACTACTCGGAATGACACCAAATTTTGCAAGCAAGTCATAAATGACATAACAAAACTATTCCCGATCTTGGAATTTCGTTCGGACCTCAATAACACAAAAACACGTTCCAACCCAAATTTCAAACTTAAGGAAATTCTGATTTCGATATTGGGCACCGAAACGCCCCCGGGTCATCCAAAACCCATTCCGAACATACGCCCAAGTCCGAAATCATCATACAAACTACCGGATCCGTCAAAACTCGATTCCAAGGTCGTTTACTCAAAATATTGACCGAAGTCAAACTTTGGACTTAAAGGCCAACCTTAAGGAACCAAGTATTCCTACACCACTCTAAACTCTTTCGAATCCGAACCACCAGTCCCGCAAGTTATAAATCATAATAAGCCACTACAGGAAGTCTCATTTAGGGGAATGGGGTTCTGATACGCAAAATGACCGGTTGGGTTGTTACAATTAAATACTCACCCTAAGGAGGCACTACCAAGTGATACGGTAGCAAACCCGAAGGGTGAGAATAATACGGGCCATGCTATGGAGGTGACCACAAGAAGCGGTAGAGATGGTGTTGCTAGTACCTCTAATCCATAGAAAATTGTGAGTGATGAGGTATTGTTGCAAGATTAGGATGAGCCAAGAAATGATGATCAAGTAAATGATGAAAATGTGAATGATAAGGTGAGGATATACATTTATGACAACGTGGAGGAGACCCACAATGATGTGAACCCGTTTAGGGAGCATGTGATAGACATACCAGAAACGATAGTGCCAAAGGCCAAGGCTCCCTTGCCAAGGCCTCCTCCGCCATATCCTCAAAGGCTCGCAAAGAAGAATAGTGAGAACCAATTCAAAAAATTCATTGATATGATTGTCACGCCCCAAAATCGAGGGACAAGACCGGCGCCCAACCGGATGATCCCGGTCAAGCGAACTTGGATTGCCTTTTCTGCCCAATGCGTTACCCCATGTTTACAATATACATTATTCCACATGAATTAGCAATTTATAGTTAAACATGAATCTACTACTTGAGTTCATTTCATCCTTTATAATTTCAACATTTGATAATCACAAAACATACAATAATTCTGAATCGGACCCTGAATACTAGTAAACACATTTACTGCCCAAAATACATATATGTACAACCCACATCATGTCTACAGAGCCTCTAAGAGTACTAAGGGTTTACACAATACTTTCCGGCAACAAGGCCCCGACTATACCTTAAAAGACATAACATATACAAAAGAGATGATATAGGCTACACACGGCCCCGAGAGGAATTGGGGCTCACCAGATATGTTGAAAGTATGAAGGGTAAACACCAGTATCGGTGGTCTGAGCTACCAGCTGTGGAACCACCTACATCCATATAAAACATGTAGCACCCCAGCAAAAGGGAAGTTAGTACCATTGAATAATACTAGTATGTATGAACAAAGTTTATTCCAAGTAGAGTCAAACAGTACACAATTGGAAGACAGTCAAGGTAACCACACAAGTACCACACAGATATACAAATAGTTACAAATGAAGATTTACACTGTTACTTATTTCGATTATCCATCTGTTGTGGCGCACAACCCGATCCCATCTTACATTCACATCTTACCCTTATTACTTCGTGTTGCAGCCCGTAACCCGATCCTACCATACAATCGCACTGCACCCTTATTACTTCGTGTTGCACCGCGCAACCCGATCCCACCGTACAATCACATTTCATAGAAACAATAACCAATAGTTATATCACAGGGATTTTCATCATCAAGAACATAAGTTCATGTCAGCCAACAACTATATGAAGTCAAGGCACAATAATCCTTACCAAACAGTAATTCACATATGGTGTTGCCATCATTATTTAACTCAATTAAATCAATCCACAGTTTCTTTTCATCTTCTGCCACACTCGGCCCTTAGCAATTAGATACCTTCCCACATTAAAGTAAGTTAACATTCTTTCATTTAGTAGGACATACTGCCATATTGACATATTCGAACATTTAACGAACCTTACACATGGTAGGATAAGCACAAAGAATCACCCTTCACAATCGCAATTAGCATGGTAATTGACTAAGAAAATCAGAGAATGAAATCTTACACCTCGACACAGCAGGACAATCAATTCACATATGCTCAAGCAGGAATTTCATGCCGTGTGTTCGGACACCAACAAGGTGACTCTACAAAGATTAAATTTAACCATACATACCTTGAATCGGAATCCCCCTTTAATTTTCTACCACAATTCACCTGACCTTCTAGCACCTTCAATCTAGTTCACAATGTGGCATAATTTAACTTAGAATTAGGAATAATGATCATGTCTTGGACTCACTTGAGCATTCTATCAAACACTAGGTATTCCTTTGGATTAAATGGCCTCTTTTTAGTGAAGGATTACTCTAACCCATTTCCTTTTACTAGATTATGACTAGTTGGTTACATGCATGCAAGACTCCTACCCCTATCTTCATGAACTCACCTAACCATGTTTCTTTTTAACAAAAATCTGGAAATTAAGGTTGATGGGGTGGAAGCTTACCTCTTGTAATGAAGAAAATGGTGCCCTACTTGATCAATTCCAGGCCTGAGTAGTGATGGAGGAACAATTTGATGAAGTTGGAACTCTCTCTCTCTATAACCCACTCTCTCATCTCTCTAATTTATCAGAAAATAGGCTTTAAATGAAATGGGGTAAGTGTTTTAATGAACTGGGGGTTAGGTATAAAATTAGAAATTTAACAGTCCTGAAGCATAAATACGGTCAGGAATGCGATCGCATTCCTACTATGCGGTCCGCATTCCTGTCGCATAAATGTCCCTCAAATGGACCAAAAAAAAAGCAGACTGCCCAGGTATGCGACCACTATATGGTCCAGATACCTGTTATGTGATCGCATAGTGCGTCGCATAACGCCCTCCGCAAAAGTCAAGGTACAAGAATGCGACAACTACTCGGCCCCCATTCGTGAAATACGATCGCATTCTAGGCCGCATAGCTGTCCTCAAAATGGACAGCAAACTATCCAGGTATGCGACCACTATGCGGTACGCATACCTGATCTGCGATCGCATAGTGGACCGCAGACCTGCGCAAATCTGGAAAATTTTATCCTTAAGTCCCGGGGTACTTTTTACTCAAAAAGGGTCCGTTTTAAGAATTTCTACAGTTATAACAACACGGGACCTATTTGGGCATTATTTTTAGCCATAAAATTTTACGGGTCTTTACATTCTCCCCCACTTAGAATCATTCGTCCTCGAATGAGGATCGGGGAATCACTAGAGTAGGAAAAATACAAAATAAGCCAACCCACAAATTTTACTAACTCCGATATTTCCTGAAAATTTCGCCAGAGTTTCCTTTGTAATTAGGCCTATCGACCTGTCAGAGAGCCCCCGAAACACATGTTTAACCAATTCCACACATTACCAGTTACTCTGTCAATTTACACATAATCTGGTCATTTCAACAAGCTACATGTAATTCAATTACTTCCACAAGCCTCACATAGTTCGGTAAATTCCACAAATTTGCACATAATTCAACTATTACAATGAGTTGCACATAATTCAGCTATTTCAATGAGTTGCACATAATCCAACTAATCACAACAACATAGACATTTATGGCAGAAAGTTTGAGAAGTCACGATAGTAGGGTAATTAGGGGAGTGGAGTGTTCTGGCACAAAATTTAACACAATATATAATTGCTTAGGAATGACAACTTTCAAAACCACTACCTGACTTATTCAAACAAGGGGTGGTATTTCTCTTTCATTTTATTTTCCGCTTCCCATGTGGCTTCTTCGACTTGTTGACTCCGCCATAATACTTTAACAGAAGCAATCTTTTTATTCCTCAATCTACAAACTTGCCTATCAAGAACAACAACTGGAACCTCTTCATATGACAATCCTTCATTAATTTCAACCGTCTCAATTGGCACAATGGCGGATGGATCCCCAATCACCCTCTTCAACATGGACACATGAAACACTGGGTGCACTAATGACATCTCAGGGGGAAATTCCAGCCTATAAGCCACCTCTCCTATCCTTTGAGAAATCTTATATGGTCCGACATACCTTGGGCTCAATTTCCCTTTCTTCCCAAATCACATCACTCCCTTCATGGGAGACACCTTCAATAATACCCAATCATCTACTTGAAACTCCAAATCTCTTCGACGAACGTCCGCACAGGATTTCTGACGACTCTGAGCAGTCTTCTTCCTTTCCTGAATGACTTTAACTTTTTCCATAGCTTGGTGCACAAGATCCGGTCCTAGCAGTTCCACCTTGCCAACCTCGAACCGTCCAATCAGAGACCTACACCTCCTTCCGTACAATGACTCAAATGGGGCCATCTGAATACTAGCATGGAAACTGTTATTATAAGCAAATTCTATAAGTGACAAGTGATCATCCCAGCTACCCTTGAAATTAATACACAATTCTGTAACATATCTTCAAGCATCTGAATGGTCCGCTCTGCCTGCCCATCAGTCTGTGGGTGGAATGGTGTGTTGAGATTTACCTGCGTACCCAAACCTTGCTGAAATTTCTTCAAAAAGTTCGGTGTGAACTGGGCCCCTCGATCCGAGATAATAGACACTGGAGTGCCATGGAGCCTGACTATTTCTTTGATATATAACTGAGCATACTGTTCTACAGTATCGGTGGACTTGACTGGCAAGAAATGTGCCGACTTCGTGAGTCGATCCACTATTACCCAAACTGAGTTGAACCTACGTGAAGTGCGAGGTAGCCCCACCAAAAAGTCCATATTGATCATTTCCCATTTCCATATTGGTATTTCCATAAGTTGTGCCAACCCATCGGGCCTGTGATGCTCGGCCTTCACTTGCTGACAATTCGGGCATCTAGCCACAAAGTCCGCCACACCCCTTTTCATACCATTCCACCAATAAATCTCTTTGAGATCATGATACATCTTCGTAGAACCTGGGTGTACTGAATACCTGGAATTGTGAGCCTCTGCCATTACCCTTTCCCGAAGATCATCCACGTCCGGAACACATAGTCTCCCTTGGCACCGCAAAACACCGTCATCATTGCCAAGTGAAAATGTTGTAGTCTTGTGATTCAGAATTGCTTCCTTCAATTGTGCCAAAGCTGGATCCCTAAATTGTTTTCCCTTGACTTCCGCTACAAGCGAAGATTCCACTCCGTTACGCACCACGACATTCCCTTCATCTGAGGCCGAAAGACATACTCCCAGACTAGCCAACTGACAAACCTCCCGAGCCAAAGGCCTCTGACCTACTTCCAAATGAGCCAAGCTACCCATGGATTTCCGACTAAGAGCGTCGGCTACCATATTCGCCTTTCCTGGGTGGTACAAAATAATCATATCATAATCCTTAAGCAACTCTAACCACCTTTGTTGCCTCAAGTTTAACTCCTTTTGTTTGAATAAATATTGAAGACTCTTTTGGTCTATGAACACGTCCACATGGACCCCATAAATATAATGCCACCAGATCTTTAATTCAAACACAACCGCCGCAAGCTCCAAATCATGCGTCGGATAATTCTTCTCGTGATTCTTGAGTTTCCTAGAAACATACGCTATAACCTTCCCACACTACATCAACACACACCCCAAACCAACCCTTGAAGCATCACACTAAACCAAAAATCCCTCTGTACCCTCTGGCAAGGTCAACACCGACGTCGTAGTCAATCTTAATTTCAATTCCTGAAAACTCTTTTCACAAGCATTGGACCACTGGAACTTAATCGCCTTCTGCGTCAGCTTAGACAATGGGGAGGCGAGGGTAGAGAATCCCTCCACAAACCTTCGATAATACCCATTCAAACCCAAGAAACTACGAATCTCTGTCGGGGTCGTTGGCCTAGGCCAATCCTTTGCCGCCGCAATCTTTTGGGGATCAACCTGAATCCCTTCCCTGGAAACAACATGGCCCAAAAAGGTGACTGGTTCTAGCCAAAACTCACATTTTGAAAACTTTGCATACAACTGGTGCTGATGAAGAGTCTGCAGAACTGCCCTGAGGTGAGTAGCATGATCTTCCTGACTTCGCGAATAAACAAGGATATCGTCAATGAGGAAAATCACAAAGGAGTCAAGAAACGATTTGAAAACCCGATTCATAAGATCCATAAAAGCTGTTGGGGTGTTGGTTAGCCCAAAAGACATTACCAGAAATTCAAAGTGCCCATATCGAGTCCTGAAGGCAGTCTTAGGAATATCCTGCTCCTTGATCTTTAACTGGTGATACCCGAACCGCAAATCAATCTTTGAGAAAAGCCTAGCACCTTGCAACTGGTCGAACAAATCATCTATCCGAGGCAATGGTTATTTGTTTTTGATGTTGACCTTGTTGAGCTGCCGATACTCGATACACATCCAAAGCAATCTGTCTTTCTTTCTAACAAAAAGAACCAGTGCGCCCCAAGGCGACACACTTGGCCGAATGAAACCTTTTTCTAATAGATTTTTCAATTGTTCTTTTAACTCTTTTAATTCTGCTAGCGCCATTCGGTAAGGTAGAATAGATATCGGTTGTGCATCTGGCAATACATCAACCCCGAAATTGATCTCTCTATCTGATGGAATCCCAGAAAGCTCATCCGGAAATACTTCAAGAAATTCCTTCACAACAAGCACATATTCGGGAGCAGGCACCTCTGAAGTGGTGTCCGTAACCCGGACCAAATGGTAGATGCACCCTTTTGTGATCATCTTTGAGGCTTTAAGGTAGGAAATAAATCTACCTCTTGCACAGCATTATTCCCCTCCCACTCGATAACTGATTCATTATCGAGCCTCATAATTTTGGTTCGGCAGTCGAGTTTAGCAAAGCACGAATAGAGTCAATCCATCCCCCTAATTACATCAAAATCTACCATTTCTAACTCAATAAGATCGGTCGTGGTATCCTGACCACGCACCGTGACAACACAATTCCTATAGACTCGCACGTCCGTGATAGAATCATCAACCGGAGTCGGCACAGAGAACGGCTCGTGAAGCTCTTCGGGTTCTATCCCAAAACTTAAAGCAATAAATGGAGTAACATATGACAAAGAAGACCCAGGATCAATAAGAGCATAAACATCATGTGACTGAACAGTCAGAATACCTGTGACCACATCCGAGGAAGCCTCCGCACTCTGGCAACCACTCAAAGCATAGAACCGATTGGGTCCCCTCGACCCCGTGCTCCACCCCTAGCTGTATTGCGCCCTGATAGAGCTGGAGGGCGTGCTGAAGATGTAGCGGTTGAAGAGCTGGATGGCTGAGTAGTACCCCTACCCACGCCCTGACTGGGTGGGCGACAGTCTCACTGGATATGGCCTCTCTCTCCGCATCTATAGTACACCGGTATATCCAAGTAACAGAGCTCAGAATGAGACCTCCCACACTTAGGGCATGGGGCCCTCTGTTGCTGCTGGAACCTCCTACCTGAACGACCCGACTGATGGAACCTTCTGCTATTTGAACCTAGTCCAAAGCGACCCCCTACTGATAACTGTGCCCTGATGACGGGGCATTGGCTGAGGACTGAGCATAGGACTTGGATGGCCCTGATGACCCTCTCCCAAGGATTGATCTATCACTTGCAACTGAGCTCCCAGGGTTGCCCGCTGACCAGGCCCTACTACCACTCTCTCTCTCCATCCTTATCTTCAACTTCCGAGCCTCTGTGGCCTGGGATAATCCTACGATCTTCCCATAATTCATATTCGAATGCAAGGCAGCTATAGCAGCTTCATTAACAACCAAGGGACCAAGGCCCTGAACAAACCGTCGAACTCTGACCTCCATAGTCGGCATCATGTGGATGGCATATTAGGACAGGCGCACGAACTCCATGTGGTACTCCCACACACTCATGTTGCCCTGCTTAAGGACCTCAAACTCTGCAGCACAGGCTGCCATAGTCTCGGCAGGCAAGAAATGATCCATGAAGGCATCAACAAGCTCATCCCACTTCTCTGGAGGGCTCCCCTCCCTACGGGAGCTCTCCTACATCTCAAACCACGAATACGCTGCTCCCTTTAACCGATAGGAAGCCAACTCAACCTCCTCTATCTCTGTAGCCTTCATAACCCGGAGAGTCTTGTATATTTCATCTATAAAATCCTGAGGATCTGCCTCTGGGTCGGTGCCTGTGAACTCTGGAGGAGCTAACCACAGAAATTGGTTGACTCTTGAATCTGAAGAATCCCCTTGCTCACCAGAGGACGCAGGGGATACACTTGATCTTTGGGCCTGGGAGGCCACTAGCTGGGTCAACATCTGAATAGCTCCCCTGAGGTCCCCATCATAAATATCGGGACCGGAAGCTGGGAATGAGGAAGGATTAGGAACATCAGCAGGAGGGACTGTAGCACCTTCCATTGGAGCAGGAATAGGAATAGACTGGCCTGGAGTGGAGGAGTCAGACAGATTCAGGGTCGGGGAATCATTCTCACCCGCACCATCAGATAAAGAATTCACGGCCACTCCTGGGGTAGCATTGGCCTCTGGGCCGAGTCGGGCTCTCTTCTTGGGTTCCATTTACTGAAAATTGGATCAATGCATGAGTTAGAGATATACAACCTCACCTTTCACCACATCGCACGATACAGAGTAACAATGAAAGGTATTTTCCGAAATCTCCATGCAGCCCCCTAATTATAGATGTGGTCGACAACACACCGATAAGAAGGGCCCTACTAGACACGGCTCCGAGACATCCTAGGACACTTTTAAAACCTTAGGCTATGATACCAAGTTTGTCACGCCCCAAAACTGAGGGACGAGACCCGCGCCTAATCGGATGATCCTGGTAGCGGACCTAGATTGCCTTTCCTGCCCAACGAGTTACCCCGTGTTTACAATATACATCATTCCACATGAATTAGAAATTTAGAGTTAAACATGAATCTTCCACTTGAGTTCATTTCATCCTTTATCATTTCAACATTTGATAATCACAAAACATACAATAATTCCGAATCGGACCTCGATTACTAGTAAACACATTTACTTCCCAAAATACATATATGTACAACCCACATCATGTCTACGGAGCCTCTAAGAGTACTAAGGGTTTACACAATACTTACCGGCAACAAGGCCCCGGCTATACCTTTAAAGATATAACATATACAAAAGAGATGATATAGACTACACACGGCCCCGAGAGGAAGTGGGGCTCACCGGATCTGCTGAAAGTATGAAGGGGAAACACCACTATCGGCGGTCTGAGCTACCTACTGTGGAACCACCTACATCCATATAAAAGATGTAGCGCCCCCGGCAAAAGGGACGTTAGTACCGTTGAATAGTACTAGTATGTATGAACAAAGTTTATTCCAAGTAGAGTCAAACAGAACACAATATGAAGACAGTAAAGGTAACCACACAAGTACCACACAGATATACATATAGTTACAAATGAATATTTCCACCGTTACTCATTTCGATTATCAATCTGTTGCGGCGCGCAACCCGATCCCACCTTACATTCATATCTCACCCTTATTACCTCTCCACCCTTATTACTTCGTGTTGCGGCGCGCAACTTGATCCCACCGTACAATCGCACTGCACCCTTATTACCTCTCCAGCCTTATTACTTCGTGTTGTGGCGCGCAACCCGATCCCACCGTACAATCACATTTCATAGAAACAATAACCAACAATTATATCACAGGGATCTTCATCATCAAGAACATAAGTTCATATCAACCAACAACTATATGAAGTCAAGGCACAATAATCCTTACCAAATAGTAATTCACATATGGTGTTGCCATCATTATTTAACTCAATTAAATCAATCCACAGTTTCTTTTCATCTTCTGCCATACTCGGACCTTAGCAATTAGATACCTTCCCACATTAAAGTAAGTTAACATTCTTTCATTTAGTAGGACATACTGCCATATTGACATATTCGAACATTTAACGAACCTTACACATGGTAGGATAAGCACAAAGAATCACCCTTCACAATCGCAATTAGCATGGTAATTGACTAAGAAAATCAGAGAATGAAATCTTACACCTCGACACAGCAGGACAATCAATTCACATATGTTCAAGCAGGAATTTCATATTGTGTGTTCAGACACCAACAAGGTGACTCTACAAATATTATAGTTAGCCATACATACCTTGAATCGGAACCCTCCTTTAATTTTCTACCATAATTCACTAGACCTTCTAGCAACTTCAATCTAGTTCACAATGTGGCATAATTGAACTTAGAATTCGGAATAATGATCATGTCTTGGACTCACTTGAACATTCTATCAAACACTATGTGTTCCTTTGGATTAAATGGCCTCTTTTTAGTGAAGGATTACTCTAACCCATTTCCTTTTACTAGATTATAACTAGTTGGTTACATGCATGCAAGACTCCTACCCCTATCTTCATGAACTCACCTAACCATGTTTCATTTTAACAAAAATCTGGAAATTAAGGTTGATGGGGTGGAAGCTTACCTCTTGTAGTGAAGAAAATGGTGCCCTACTTGATCAATTCCAGGCCTGAGTAGTGATGGAGGAACAACTTGATGAAGTTGGAACTCTCTCTCTCTCTCTCTAGAACCCACTCTCTCCTCTCTCTAATTTATCAAAAAATAGGCTTAAAATGAAAGGGGGTAAGTGTTTTAATGAACTGGGGGTCGGGTATAAAATTAGAAATTTAACAGTCCCGAAGCAGAAATGCGGTCAGGAATACGATCCCCATTCCTACTATGGGGTCCGCATTCCTGTCGCATAAAAAGTCCTCAAATGGGCCAAAAAGAAAAGCAGACTGCCCAGGTATGCGATCATTATGCGGTCTGCATACCTGTTATGCGATCGCATAGTTCGTCGCATAACTCCCTCCGCAAAAGTCAAAGTGCACGAATGCGATAAATATGCGGCCCGCATTCGTGAAATGCAATCGCATTCTAGGTTGCATAGCTGTCCTCAAAATGGACAGCAAATTGTCCAGGTATGCAACCACTATGCGGTCTGCATACCTGATCTGCGATTGCATAGTGGATCGCAGACCTGCGCAAATCTGGAAAATTTTATCCTTTAAGTCCCGGGGTACTTTTTACTCAAAAAGGGTCCGTTTTAAGAATTTCTACAGTTATAGCAACACGGAGACCTATTTGGGCATTATTTTCAGCCATGAAATTTTACGGGTCTTTACAATGATGAAAAGTTTGTCCATCAATGTGACTTTGGTTGAAGCTCTAGAACAAATGCCGGGATATGCCAAGTTCATGAAGGGCTTGGTAACAAATAAGAGGTCAATGAATTGCGAGGCGATCAAAATGACACATCAAGTGAGTTCCATTGTGCATTCCATGGCTCCAAAGCTAGAAGATCCCGGTGCATTTAGAATTTCATGCACTATTAGTAGTGCCAATTTCGCCAAAGCCTTATGTGATTGGGAGCGAGCATTACATTGATGCCATATTCTGTGTTCAAGACATTGGGTATTGGGAAAACAAGACTTACTTCCATGAGGCTGCAAATGGAGGACCGAACAATGAAAAGGCCATTGGGAATAATTGATGATGTTCTAGTTCGGGTCGACAAGTTCATTCTTCCCGCAGACTTAGATTCTCGACTGCGAAGTTGACTATGAGGTGCCAATCATATTGGGGAGACATTTCCTAGAAACAGGGAAGGCCTTGGTTGATGTGGAAGCTGGGGAGCTCACCTTCCGGATGGGCGATTAAAAAGTTATGTTCCACGTGTGCAAATCAATGAGGCAGCCTAATAGCAACAAAGTGTGTTCCTTTGTGGATCTTGTGACTGAGGTGATGATTGATGACACGAGTGCTATGATTAATGTGGAAGACCCTTTGGAAGTTGTGTTGTTGAATCAAGATGAGGATGAGAAGGAAGGCTTGCTAGAATGTGCAAATGCTTTGCAAAGAATGGGATCCCACACATATGGGCCCCGTAAACTTTCCTTGGACCTTGAGAACCAGAAAACTCCACCAACAAATCCCTCAATCGAGGAGCCACCGACATTGGAGTTGAAGTCCCTTCCTTCACATCTCAGGTATGAGTTCTTTGGCCCTTGTTCCATATTACATGTTATCCTTTCTTCCTGCTTGACTAATGTGCAGGTAGATTCCACCCTTGCGGTGTTTCAAAGGAGGAAGAAGGCAATAAGTTGGACTTTAGTTGATATTCATGGTATAAGTCCCGCCTTTTGCATGCACAAAATCACATTGGAAGAGGATTCCAAACCCTCCGTGGAAAATCAAAGGAGGTTGAATGAGGCCATGCAAGAGGTCATCAAGAAAGAGATCATCAAGTGGCTAGATGAAGGGGTTTTGTACCCCATTTCTGATAGTTCATGGACTTCGCCGGTATAATGTGTCCCAAAGAAGGGGGACATGAATGTGATCACTAATGATAGAAATGAATTGATCCCAACAAGAACTGTCACCGGTTGGAGGGTATGCATGGATTACGGAAAGCTAAAAAAAGTGACCCGAAAAGACCATTTTCCATTGTCCTTTCTTTGATCAAATGTTGGACAGACTTACTGGACGTGCTTATTATTGCTCTTTGATGGGTATTCTTGATATAATCAGATTCTCATTGCACTTGAAGACCAAGAGAAAACCACCTTCACTTGTCTGTATGGCACATTTTCGTTCTCACGGATGCCGTTTGGTTTGTGTAATGCACCGGCTACTTTTCAGCGGTGTATGATGACAATATTTATGGATATGGTGGAGGACTTCCTCGAGGTGTTCATGGATAATCTTGTCAAAAATGTTGGCCCAATATGAAGAGACCAACTTAGTACTTAATTGGGAGAAGTGCCACTTTATGGTCGAGGAGGGAATTATCCTCGGCCAAAAATCTCCAAGGACGGTCTTGAAGTGGACAAAGCAAATATTGAAGTGATATCAAAACTCCCTCCTACTACTTCCGTCAAGGGAATGAGGAGCTTTCTTGGTCACGCGGGGTTTTACCGAAGGTTCATCAAGGATTTCTCAAAAGTGGTGTACCCCTTGTGCAAGTTGTTGGAAAAAGATGCCAAGTCTGTGTTAAATGATGATTGCATGAAAGCTTTTTAGCTTCTCAAGTATAGGTTGACTACCACTCCCATCGTTACCGCACCCAATTAGATCTTACCATTTGAGCTCATATGTGATGCTAGCGACGTTGCGGTAGGAGTGGTTTTGGGGGAAAGAATCAACGAGATATTTCATCTGGTTTATTATGCAATCAAAACAATGAACGACGCCCAAGTCAACTATACGGTGACTGAGAAAGAGTTATTATCCATTGTCTTCGTCATGGAAAAGTACCACTCATACCTCATGGGTACCAAAGTGATTGTGCACACCGATCACGCGGCACTTCGTTACTTGATGACCAAAAAGGACTCTAAGGCTAGATTGATGAGATGGGTTCTTCTTCTACAAGAGTTTGACCTTGAAATTATAGACCAAAAAGGGAGTGAGAATCAAGTGGCGGATCACTTGTCTCGCTTGGAAGAGGAGGGGAGGCCCCATGATAGCCTCGAATTAATGATCCATTTCCGGATGAAAAAATCCTCTTTGTGCCTTTGAATGGGATGCCTTGGTTTGCCGATGTGGCTAACTTTCTTGTGACCGACATTTTTGCGAGTGAGCTCTCTTCTAACCAAAGGAAGAAGCTCAGATGGGACTGCTTGGATTATTATTGGGATGAGCCATATCTTTTCAAGATTTGCAATGATGGTGTTATCCGGAGATGTGTTCCAAAAGAAGAGCAATTGAGTATCCGTGAAGCTTGCCATTCCTCGCCCTATGGTGGTCATCATGGTGGGGCGAGAACTGCTAGAAAGGTCCTAAGACGTGGATTCTATTGGCCTACCTTATAGAAAGATACTAGCGAGATTGTTAGGCATTGTGATGAGTGACAAAGAGCTGGTGGAATTTCCAAGAAGAATGAAATGCCCCTCACAACCATTCTTGAGATTGATATTTTTGATGTGTGGGGCATCAACTTTATGGGGCCATTTGTGAGTTCATGTGGGAACACTTATATTTTGGTTGTTGTTGATTATGTTTCCAAATGGGTTGAAGCTATGTCTTTGCCCAACAATAAGGCACGGAGTGTGGCGGTTTTCTTAAAGAAAAATATCTTCACAAGGTTCGGCACCCCAAGGGCTATCATTAGTGATGGGGGTTCTCATTTTTGCAACAAAGCCTTCAACACTTTACTTTCCAAGTATGGTGTCAATCATAAGGTGGAAACCCCTTGTCACCCCCAGGCAAGTGGACAAGTTGAGGTCTCTAACAGGGAGATAAAGAGCATATTATCAAAGGCTGTCAATGCAAATCGGACTGATTGGTCAAGGAAACTTGATGATGCTTTGTGGGCCTATAGAACTGCTTATAAGACTCTGATTGGTATGTCTCCGTACCAGTTGGGATTTGGTAAAGTATTCCTTCTTTCGGTTGAATTAGATCACAAGGCCATGTGGATGCTGAAGAAATTGAACATTGAATGGGATGTAGCTGCCAATCTCCGTGTAGAGCAACTAAATGAACTTGATGAGTTCCGGTTCCATGCTTATTCCAGCTCGTCCTTGTATAAGGACAAGATGAAGTACTTACATGACAATTATATCCGGAACAAAGGATTCAAGGAGGGTGACTTGGTTCTTCTATTCAACTCTCGATTATGGATGTTTCTGGGAAAGCTCAATTCAAAGTGGAGTGGCCCTTTTGAAGTGGTACATGTGACTCCTTTCGGTGCTCTAGATTTGAAAAACAAGAATGATGAGATCATCAGAGTCAATGGACACCGAGTAAAGCACTACCTTGGAAAGATTGATGATAGCCACGTGGTGGCCTTGATCCATTTGAAGTGATGATGGTAACATGCATTGTGCTGCGGCGTTAAATCAGGCGCTTCTTGGGAGGCAACCCATGTGTTTTCCTTTATTTTGATTTTCTTCTTAGATTAGGCATTGTTTTGAACTAACTGGTTGTGAAGTGTATGTAGGAATTGGTTGTGCAGTGTAGGATTTTGACAGGGAAAAATTTGGCTAAGTGTTGGAAGTTCGCGGACCGCGTGAGAACTTTGCGACCGTAAATTTTTTTCCGCGGATGCGTAATTGAAAAGAGCAAAATGTCAACTCTCTGAAGTTGGACAGTCAAAAATCCTTTAGAGTTCGCGGCCGCATTCAAATATTTGCGGACCGCGGTAATTTCGTGGTCGCGACCAATATTCCGCGGACCGCGCTCATGTGCTTGAAGCTACTCTACATAAGGTAACAAAGCGCGGACCGCGACAAAATTTTGCAGCCGCGCTCAGGTAAGACGGTGGGTTCCACAGTTGCTAAGTATAAATAGGATTTTTCAATCATTTTACACTTTACGAACCCCAACTTTTCACTGCACCTAAAAGCACTATTCATATCTCCTTGCTCTCAATTTCATTTCATTCACATTAAGAGTAGATTTCCTACATAATTTTACAACTGGTATGTTCAATACAATGATTTTATTTTCTTTTTTCTTTTCTTTTCTCTTTGTTTTAATTTTTTCTTTTTAGTTAGGGTTAGATGTATACCATAATGTCAAATTAATGTTTAATTGTTGTTCAAATACATGTGGGTAGTGTTTGTATGCCTAATGGGGGTTAGGGTTAGTAACTTTGCATGATCAATTTCTATAGTTCTTAGGTAATTAGTGAAAACCCTAGTTTTAAGTGTTCTTCAGTCCGAGTCGCTTTTGAATTTTGCGGTCGCGGTCAATTTTACGCGGTCCAAGATAGATTATGCTGCCGTGTTCATTTTTTTCGCGGTCTGCGATACCCTAGCTTTAAATTACTGAGTATTGATAAGATTTCGTGGCTGCGGTTACTTTTATGCGGTCCACGGTTAGTCCTTCACAGCCGTATTGAAGTTTTTGTGGTCCGCACTTTTGAACTTCAGAGAGTCTGTTAATTGCTTCCGCGATCGCGTTCATTTTTTTGCAGTCCGCGTTGGTCATTCGCGGCCGCGTCTAGTTTTTCGCGGTCCGCATTTGTCCAATATTAGAGAGTCAGTCATTTGAACCTGACCTCTTCACGACCGCGTTCACTTTTACACGGTCCGCGATGGGCCTTCCGCTGCCGCGTTCACTTTTTTATGGTCCGCGGTGCCCTGTTTTGAGAAGCTATATAGTTCATTTCATCTGTACTGCTCTAAGGCATGATTGAACCCCAATTCTAATTATCTTTCACTACTTGTGTGTTGTAGAAAATGGTGTGATCTCATGGTGGAGCAGACAAATAAAAAGGGAGGGCAGAATCCTCCCGAGGCCGGGGTAAAGGCAAGCAAGCCTGACGCTTAGCATCTCAAAGAATTATAAGCAAAAAGCAACCCTCACTAGACCTCCTACCGAATCCTCAGACACAAGTAAATATCTCCCATCCCGGGAGGCTTCTGAGGGGGAATATGCACAACAAATAGAGGCTCAATCACAGCCCTTCCCCCTAGTCAATCAACCTACCTCCTCTTCTGAATCGTCTGATAGCTCAGAGGGAGGTAGTGAGGCATCGGAACAATCTTTCCCACCTGTTGTGACTCCGGCCTCAACAGTTGCTCCCATTAATATAGATGATGATGACAAGGTGATGGGAGAGTGGGTGATACCAATGTGGGTGGTCTCGCTAGATCAAGGAAGCCCGATGTGTGGGAGGATAGATTCCTGAGCGAGAAAGCATATCTCAAATTCAGGGAATGGTGGCCTTAAGTTTGCTCACCCTTGAGCGACAGTCTATAGAAAGAGATCTCATTCCTCACAATCCAAATATCGAGAGATAGTTTGAGGAGAGAAAGGGGTGGAAGTACTTCACCAGCAAGGTTGCGGATGCCAATGAGTACCTTGTCAAGGAGTTCTATGCAAATGTTGCCCACATCAAAAAGGACACCACTATGACAAAGGTGGAACTTGAAGATACGGTTTGATGGCAACACCTTGAACAAATATGTCGGTTTTGAGGATGTGGAAGCAGTTCAATATTTAGCAAAGATGTCCCTAGATGAAGTAGCCCGTCCTTGGCTAGCGGAAGTAATAGCCATCCTAGGGACAACACCGGCCTGGCTCACAGCTGGAGTCCTAATCGCCAGAAACACCCCCAGCTTTGAAGCCAAAGGGTGCTGCACATTTGTATGTAGCCGGCTTGATCCTTGGCAGCATGATAGTGTCATCCCACTCTCCCGAGTGATCCTAATAGCTTCCATCATGACGGGGTATCCAATCAATGTGGGGAACCTCATGTCCTACCACATCTCCAAAACAATTGGAAAGGAATAAAGATCCTACCCCTACCCCAACTTCATCACTATGTATCTCGAGGACCAAGGGGTAGAGCCAAGGCATTTTGATATGAAGGTGAGGCCTAAAAAGCCTTTCTCATGGTACATCCTTCAAGGAGCGTACAACCCTAAAGCAAAGGGTAAAGCCACTACCTTCACTGGCCAGTTTGAAGAGTCAAGGGTAGTGGCCACCGGGTCAGAGCCTTCCACTACAGAGGGATCTTCAGCTGCCAAGCCTCCACCTTCATCCGGGCCGGCCATCACTATGCCACTATATGTGCCCTCATCTTCTACTTACCCTTAGACTGCACTGTGGGTTTCTCAGACCTTATCCAACATAAACAACTGGATGCAGACAATGGAATCAAAGTTGTTTGTCTTATCCAGTGCAGTAGCAGCACAGTAGCCCAAGCACAGCTTCAGGTACCTCCATCAGTGGAGGATTCATTGAAGGAGCTTCTGGACAACCAGAAAAAGCTCCTGGATAACCAAAAGAATATCCTGGAGATTTTGGATGCTCATGGAAAGGTGATCAAGGATCTGGGCAAGCAGGTCAAGAAGATGAGAAAGACTCAAGCCTCAAAGGAGTCTGTGGAGAAGTTGAAGAGGGAGGTAGAGAAGTTCACTTCTACTGGAGATATCCCACTGGATTTGCTTATGGAGGAGACTGCCCCAGCAGCACAAGCAGCAGAGTGTGAGGCATTAGATGCAGTAGTTGGCCAGTTTGAGGAGCTGGCTGCTGCTTCACATATTGTTTAGGAGATGATCCATATGCTCCACAACCCCGTGGTCCCCCAGTCCGAGGATGTGGAGATCCAGTTAGAGGACCCGGAGGGAGCTGATGATCCTTTTGCTTAAATAGGCACTATAGACTCTGATGATCTGTGAATACCTCACAAGACACACCGTAGAGGTAATGTCTCCAAATCTTCAAACATTCATCTAGTGGTTTCTTTGAACCATTTGTGATTTTCAATATTAGCTAGGGTTTTTGTGGGCCCTCGACTCTATTCTCTTTAACAATCCAGTAGCTTGAGAGGTGAGATATTGAATTGCAAGTCCAATTCCCGTGCCAATAAGTCTAGAACTTGCCCTGAATGTTTGTCTAGGCGAAATTCTAAGTGTAGCTCGACTTGGGAAATGATTGTAGGCTCTCCTTAGTCCAATTTGAACTTTGAAAGCTTCCATAGCCTACCAATATGATATCCCTAGTCAACCCTTTTGAGCCTAAGCCTTTTTCATTCAATAGCCACATTACAAGCCTTTATCCGTTTTATAATGACCCTCTCTTGGCACCCAATCTTTCCTTAGCATTCATGATGAACAATTAGGTAAAACATAAGTTTGGGGGAGATACGATAAATTTCAAAGTGATAAAAGGTTCAAGGAAGAAAAAGAATTTATGAAAAGGAAAGGCAAAGAAAAGGAAGAAAAGTCAAAAAGACACATGTCAAAAAGAAAGTGAAGGTTGAAGAGATTCAGAGAACGCAATGATGAAAGGCATGGAATGATGATAAAAGGAGAAAAATTATAGTCATGAATGAGAAAGAGTGACAATGTGTCTCTCTAGTTCTGTATACGGCTAAAATCGGAGAGCTCGATTTCACGGTCATTTCGATAAGAATGAAGGTTCGATGGCCCGAGTTTTAGTATCGAGGGGCATATCGTAGGTCCTCGACCTCGAGGCAATAAATATCGGAGGTCCTCGACCTCGAGGCAGTACATATTGAAGGTCCTCGACCTCAAGTCAGTATATATCAAAGGCCAACATGGAAAGGCGGGAAATTCCCAAGGGGCACGTGGTTAAAGCTGACAAGATACAGAAAATAGCACAAGCCCGTAGCGTGGCATTAAATGGTTGTACCAGCCATATCTCTTTGCATTAATTACCCATGTACAATGTTGGGATCCCCTTCATATATAAAGGGGACCCTTGTCACTTTGTAATAGACATGATATTCAACACAAGAACAAAAACATTCTCTACAATTGCTTCATTAGTTTATTGCTTCTCATTTATTGTGTTCTTGAATTATTCTTCATTTATTACTTGTTATTGATCGTAAATAGGCCACTCTTAATGCCTCCAGCACTATTTCATTGTTATCGATAGCCCCTAGTCAAGATTCTAAAGCTCGACCTCGAGTCGGCCCATCCGACCACCCTCGAGATTGGTCTCTTCGATACCTGGTTTGCGTAATCTCGTTCCTTTCGCTCTTATTTCATTTTTCTCGCTTTGTATTCAGCATCTACTGCCTAAACAACCGATATTAAAATAGGTCATGTATTTTTAGAACCACATAATCAAATATAATAGTAATTACCATTTTTAAGGTGAATAGTTTGGTGCCCACCGTGGGGCTAAAAATAATAGTGATTGTTTTAGTGATGGTCTTCTAAAAACACAAGTTATTCTTCACATTTTTTCTTGCCCAAAAATCTTCAATTTCAGGTCAGGAAATGTCTAACTCAGTAAAGGCACGTGAAACAACGGTTCTGAGGACCACGGAGAAAATGGCGCAGTTGTGCCACCGCAAAACCCTAAAGGGGCACCAGTGCAAATTCCTGTCGATGAAGGCTCACGTAAAGCTCAACATCTCGATGTGAGCTCTCATACAGACGGAAGTGTTTGTAAAGGAGACCAGCGTGAAGATCAGGGAACCTCTTCTCAAAGGGAAAAGGAAGTTAGCCTTCATGTTATTTTTGAAATGTTGCAGGCACAACAGGTGGCTATTGCTTAGCTACAAAGCCATTAGAGAACCCCGAGCACGGCACCACCAGAAATGACGCCTTGAGTCAAACAGGCACTGGAAAGATCGAGCAATAATAGATCAGTAGTCGACCCTGTCATTATGAAGATTCTCGAAGACCTCGCAAAAATGATTGAATCGGGAGAAAAGAAGATAAAAGCTAACGACAAAAAAGTGGAGACCTACAACTCGAGAGTCGATCAGATCCCAAGCGCACCCCCGATTCTGAAGGGTGTAGATTCAAAAAAGTTCGTGCAAAAGCCATTCCCGTCAAGTGCAGCTCTGATGCCTATCCCGAAGAAATTCAGAATGCTTAATCTCCCGAAGTACATCAGAATTTCGGACCCCAATGAGCACATTACTGCCTACATTTGTGCTATGAAAGGGAACGACCTGAGAGACAAAGAGATTGAATATGTACTATTGAAAAAATTCGGAGAAACACTATCCAAAGGGGCCTTGATGTGGTATCATAACCTGCCCCCGAACTCGATAGATTCGTTCGCCATGATGGCGGACTCCTTTGTGAAAGCACATGTCGGTGCCATCAAGGTCGCTACAAGAAAATCTGATGTTTTCAAAATCAAGTAAAGGGAGAATGAGATGTTAAGGGAGTTCGTGTCCCGCTTTCAATTGGAACAAATTGAAGTACCACCAGTCTTCGACGATTGGGCGGTACAAGCCTTCACTCAGGGCTTGAATGAACAAAGCTCGATAGCATCGAAACAGCTGAAGCAGAATTTGATCGAGTACCCTGCCATAGTTTGGGAAGATGTGCACAACAGATACCAGTCGAAGATCAGGGTAGAGGACGACCAATTGGAAGCCCCCTCGGGCTCGGTGTATCCTATCAGAGTCCTAGCAAAGGAATCGAGGCTTCCAGAAAGAGAGCCAAGGCTAAACAAAGAAAGGCATCAACCATACATGGAGAATCGGAAAAATATCTCGAGACGTAACGTACCTCGAAATGACAAAAGGATGGACCGAGGACAGAATCCTTGGGGACTCATGAACAAAGCAAGGTTCGACAGGAACCTAGGCCCGGTAAAGGCACCCTGGCTATCTGAGTACAACTTCAACGTTGATGTTTCAGACATCGTATCGGCCATAAGTAAGATCAGGGACACCAGTTGGCCGAGACCCGTGCTATCATATCCTTCGCAAAGGAACCCCAAATTGATATGCAAATATCACGATACCCACGATCAAAGGACCGAAGATTGCAGACAGCTTCGAGAAGAGGTAGCCCGACTAATCAACAAAGGGTACCTTCGAGAATTCCTCAGCGACCGAGCTAAAAATCAATTTCGGGAAAGAGAGGCAAACAAGAAAAATGAAACGGAAGAACCACGAAACGTCATCCATATGATTGTTGGTGGAATCGAAGTCCCTTAGGGACCCATATTTAAGCAAACAAAAGTATCCATCACCGGGGAAAAGCGAACTTGAGGCTACATACCTGAAGACGCCCTTTCATTCAGTGAAGAGGACATCGAGACCTTATCTCAGCCTCACAATGACGCACTGGTAATTTCTTTTCTTTTGAATAAAATTCAAATTAAACGTGTGCTCGTGGATCCAGGTAGCTCGACCAACATAATTTGGTCGAGGGTGGTAGAGCAACTCGGGTTGCTCGACCAGATCATACCCGCCTCTCGAGTCCTCAATGGATTCAACATGGCAAGAGAAACAACGAAAGGGGAAATCATCCTCCCAGTCAACATGGTCGGTACAATTTAGGATACCAAGTTTCACGTCATCGAAGGTGACATGAGGTACAACGCATTGCTTGGAAGGCCATGGATTCACAATATGAGGGCGGTGTCGTCAACCCTTCACCAAATGATGAAGTTCCTAAGAAGGATGGAGTAAAAATAGTACACGGGGAGCAGCACGCAGCAAAAGAAATGTTTGCAGTGCACGATGTGGCACCAACACCTTCTACATCGAAGGAGCCAAAAAAAAAGCAAACAGCCAAGTAACAATCACAAACTACATCTTCGTAGGAACAAACAAAGGACCGTGCCACGTCCTCGGAACAGATAACCAAAGCATATCAAGGCTCGAGCACCATCGTAGCAAAGGTACAACCCTTTCCCTTTTTCTTTCACACTTTATGCTAACCTGCATGCATGTGTTCGATTGAAAGGAGTCGAAGCACCCCCCAGCTCGAAGGCCTTAGGTTTTAAAGCATGTGCTGCACTCTTTTTATCGATGAGGTTTTTAGCAAGGCCGATTAAAGCTCACCTCGGAATAGAGTTGTTGGGCCTCCTTAAAAGTTGAACATGCATCTACTGGCCTGGCCTCATCGGCTCTAGTTGAACCGCTCTCGATAGGGGTATGCCACTCGAAACCTCATTTGGTCCGGACGGCCCCTGGTCCTGAGCATCCCTCGAAGTACCTTCGAGGGCAGAAGTAGACGATGGTGGAGGACCCTTTCACTTTCTCTCGGGGAACCTCTTCTTCGAAATTAGAAGTCCTAGGCCTGGCAGAATTAGCAACCTCGAAGGGCCCCCGGCTCGATCCGTAGATAAAGAATCATCCTCGCAAGGGGAGCCGACGTCCGCAGAATGACCGACATATGTAAAGCGCTCCTCAGCAACGGCATCTCCTTTATGTCTCTGAGAAGGCCCCGCCTCATCGAGAATGTCCTCACCTGTAGAGGATCTTCCTCGCTTATTGTCCTCCCTCGGGCCTTCCATCTCCTCGAAGGGGCACGGCCTCATTTAGGAAAACCCACCAACACCTAAGGTGTCAGATTTAGTACGCACAAAGAGAAACGTTCATAAAAGGGGATACCACACGACTCATACTGTGGTGCTTTGCTTCCCATATACCCTTCGAGAGATAACGCCACTGGATCTCATCGTATGTTGAGGAAGCTGCCAACTTCTGAATCCAGTCCACAAGATCGGGGACCTCCCCGGGCACCTATGGGACCGCTGAAAAAGAGAAAAATAAACACTCTTATAAATTGATAAAAACAAAAGAGGAGGAAAATCTACTCTTCGCCTTCGCTGTTGCCCGAGCCGCTTTCAGAGCCCTCATCCGATGTGCTTGGCATTGCCAATTCCTCCTCCAAGGACCTGGCCTCTTCGATCTCGGCAGATAGGTCAACACCATTGGCGCTCACTTCCTCGAGGGCTTGCCTCCTGTCTTGTGCACGGGCATGAGCAACTTCCCAAGCCAGCTTCTGCTTAGCCTTCTCAAATATCTCCCTTGCCCGATCATTCGCAGCAGCAGCATCCCTCTTGTATGAGGAAACATATTCACTGGCCTCAGCCTTGGCTGCATATAGTGCAGCAGCCTCCTTCTGAGCACCTCGGAGAAGCTCTTGAGCCGAGGATAGCCTCCCCCAAAGTACCTCCCTCTCCGAAGCCGCGGCATTATTCAGCCGAGCCAGCTCCGTGACTTCGGCGTCCTTGGCCGCAACCTCCTCTCGAAGCCGCTCCACTAGGGCGTCCTTCTGCGTAATCTGAGAAGCGAAAAGTAAGTCAATCAACACCAAACGTTACTACTAAAAGGTAAGAATGTGTGTACCAACATACCTGCACGGAGAAATCGTCCCTCTCCCGAAGTGCTCTCCCGAAGTGCTATATCCAAGATTGCCCGAAGGTTGGTCAGTTCCTCCTCCCTTAGAGCGCATAAAGCCTCTAGATCGACCGACTCCGCCATAAGCTTCTCAAGATCCTCTCCACGATGAGTCAACTCATCTTGCGTCTTGGAAAAGGCTTGGTCATATAGCTTCTTGACCTGCAACACAAAGAAGGGAAATCAAAAAACAAGAATAGAAAGTCAGAGAATAGCATATTGTTTCTCAAATGTCACCTCCTTTTGGAGCCTCTCGGCTTCCTCAAGGGATACTGGGGCATCAACATCAATCTCCTCATCTACCCCCTCGAAGTAGTCTCTAAATGTGTCATCCTCTTCACGAGAGGTCTCTGGACCGGGAACAGCCCTAACTTGATCATCCCGTATCTCCCCTGGAGAGAATGACGGGCTCGAACGGAGTCCACCAGCAATGTCAACCTCTATCGAGGCTTCTTCCCGAGCTCGAAAGCGAATCCCCCGAGCTCCTCAACACGGACTGTGCTATGTCCGGTGAGAGTATTGGGGACTGCACCCAAACCCTCCTCGAGGGTCTCCTCCACAAATGGCAGGTCTGCATCGGCCGCCTCTAGCTCAGCAGACGACCGCTCAACAGCCCTCGAAGCCTCAGCGCTTCGCTTTGCCCTTTGTACCAAAGGGCAGGCATCATTGCTTTCCTCCTCGGCCCGCAGGCTCTCAGCGGCCATCGAAGACAAGACCGTGGCATTAGTCTTAGGCTTCCGAGTCTTTGGCCTTTTTTATTTAGGGGACCCCACCGAGGACTCTTTCTTCATTTTCTTATCTTTGGTGGCCTTCGGGGCCTCTTCCTCGCCAGGTGGGGGCGGGCTCATCAACATGCCTTCACTAAGGCCTGCAGAAACATATTATTTCAAAAAATATCATCATCAGAAGTTCTTACGAAGAATATAAAAAAGCAATAGCAACAAGAGCGTACCATGGTTCTTGGCCTGCCATTGTGTTTTGGCCAGCTGAGGCCATACGCGTTTATTATATGGGAAAGCGGAGTCTAAACATTTGATCCACCCCGGAAGGTCCTGAACCACGTCGGGAAACCAAACAGTGGTTGCACAATTAAAATAAAATCAGTCGAAAGAGAAAGAGACAGCAAAAGCACGCTCAATTCAGGGGTACTTACGTTTCATATTCCACTCCTTCGGGAATGGCATTCTGTGAATAGGCATGATGTCCGAGGTTCTGATTCTAACGAATTGGCTCATCCATCCCCGATCTCTATCCTCGTCGATGCAGGCGAGGAATGTCTTGGTAGATCGACGGTGTAATTTAATAAGGCCCCCATGGAAGAGTCGAGGGATATACAATCTGATCAAATAGTCGAGGGTGAAGGTCATTCCCTCGACCATGTTGGTAATATGGAAAAACATATATAAAATCCTCCAGAAAGAAGGATAGATCTGACCGAATATCACTCGGTATTGATGGCAAAAATCAAGAATCATCGGGTCAACCGGTGGAGAAGAAGAATCGACGGGGCCTAAGGTGAAGGGGTATGTATATACAATGAGAAAGACAGCCTTGTACGTGAATATGCTTTCGTCAAACATAGGGATATCTACTCGGGCTGCCTCCCCTCAGTAGCAGTCAAGTTTTCCCCTCTCAATATCCGATACTACACTTATGTATCGGCTCATGGGTTCACATTGGCCCGGTGTAGAAGGGGGGTTTTCTATTGTAAAGTCAGAAATGGTGTCGAAAGGGCCAAGGATGCATTGCTCGATGGTAGAAGGGATTTTTGACTTGCCCTTAGACGGGCATGATGTAAAAGCAGCCCCCTCCTTTTGTGGAACCGTTTTGGAGGTTTTTGCCATGATAGCTATCGAGTTTTGAAGTGAGAAGACGACAAAAACATGCACGGACAGAAGATATGAAGGGAAATCACTTAGTGGAAATTTGAAGGTTTGAGGAAGAAGATGCAAAACTATGAAAAGTCAAGTTATTGTAGTATTTATATAGGTCCTTTGGGCATGCTTGAAGCGGGAAATCCAAACCTGTGACAGTTCATGAGCATCTCGAGAATTGTGTTGACAGCAACCTCTGCGCAGCTTTTCGTGTCGCATCATTTAAGGATCCGAAGGGACTGACGTCATAGTAGTAGTTCGAAGAAGAAAAAGGTCAAAACCATTTCTTATCTCTTCATTCTAAGAAATACGGGGACTATCTGTATATGGCTAAAATCGGAGATCCCGATTTCACGGCCATTTTGATAAGAACGAAGGTTCGATGGCCCGAGTTTTGGTATCGAGGGGCATATCGGAGGTCCTCGGCCTCGAGGCAATACATATCGGAGGTCCTTGGCCTCGAGGAAATACATATCTAAGGTCCTCAGCCTCGAGGAAATACATATCGAAGGCCAACATGGAAAGGCAGGAAATTCCCAAGGGGCACATTGTTAAAGCTGACAAGATACACAAAATATTACAAGCTCGTACGGTGGCATTAAATGGTTGTACCAGCCATATCTGTTTCCATTAATTTCCCATGTACTATGTTGGGATTCCCCTTATATATAAAGGGGACCCTTGTCACTTGTAACAGACATGATATTCAATACAAGAACAAAAACATGCTCTACAATTGCTTCATTAATTTATTGTTTCTCATTTATTGTGTTCTTGATTTATTCTTCATTTATTACTTGTTATTGATCATAAATAGGCCACTCTTAAGGCCTCCAGCACTATTTCATTATTATCGATAGCCCCTAGTCAAGCTTATAAATCTCGACCTCGAGGCCTATCCGACCATCCCCGAGATTGGTCTCTTCGATACCTGGTTTGCGTAATCTCGTTCTTTTCGCTCTTATTTTATTTTTATCGCTTTATATTCAGCATCTACTGCCTAAACAACCAGCATTATAATAGATCACGTATTTTTAAAAATACATAATCAAATATAATTGTAATTACTATTTTCAAGGTAAACAAGTTTCCCTAAGGAAGAAGAAAATGACTCAAAAAGAGTCAAGAAAGTATGAGCCGAATTGAGAAAATAGAGTGCTTAAGGAAATATGAAACCATCATAGTCCGATAAGTTCTACCTTGATCCAAAAGCCTTCATTACATCCCTACTAAAGCCCTATATGATTTCAAGTTGGGAGAGATTACATTAGTGGTGATTTACATAAGGGGCAATCTTATGGTACTTAAAGCCGGACTTGTGGCATTCTTTTGAGAGTGATGAGCGCACTTCTTCACAATCCTTGTTTTGAGTGTTACATTATAAAAAGTGAGGTTTGCTCATGGAGAGTAGAGGAGGAGGAGTTTGGGATCCACAATGACCTATGTAAGAGAACGAGCTTCCTTGATGAATTGAGTCAACTCTTGATGCTCTAGTATCACATTGAACTATGGTACTGAAAAGTTCATAACATAATGTTATCGATAATTCATTTGTGTTGAGGGTAAGTGTTAGTCCCAATTGATGCTTGATGGAGTCACCTTAGGCCAGCTGAAATATCCTTTTTTTTTTTGCTCTCTTTGTTTATTGGAGGCGGGAATTACCTTATTTGCTTGAGGACAAGCAAAAGCTTAAGTTTGGGGGAGTTAATAAGTAGGGATTTTAGCCTATTATTTGCTCTCTTTTACTTGTGTTTTGGGCCAAAAATGCGTGAAGGTATTCCTAGAAACTAACTTAATATGCTTGCTTGCAGGGATTGTTCAAAATGAGCCAAAGGAGCCATAATCAACTCATAAAGGAGTCAAAACTTGAACAAAAATCAAGACTGGGCCAAGAGGTATGGAACGCGGACCGCGATCGAAAAGTGCGGCCGCGAAAGTATCAACGCGGACGCGGACATTATTTCAAGGTTCGCGAAATGAAGAATCAGAGAGATGGATTTTGGGAACAAACATGAACGCGGACCGCATCAAAAAGAGGCAGCCGCGAAAGTAATTTAGCAGCCGCGATTGGATTTCCTCGGACCGCGATTGCTACATTTCAGAGAATGCATAATTCAAGAAAAAATGTGAAGGGCGTTCCGCGTCAAAATTACGCGGCCGCGAAAGTCTATCAAATTGACGCAGTGGAAGTTACACGGTCCGTGAAAAAATGGTCCGAAAATTTCAGTTTAGTATAAATAGATATTTTTGTCAATTTTAGGTTATGGGATGTTCTTGCTGAGCACGGGAGACGGTTAGGTTTTCCCTTTTGGGAAATTTTGTACAAGATTTACCTTATAACATTAGATTTTCATCTTTTAATTTATTATTATGGATTTTATCTTTGATTTCTGTTATTTCTATGGGTAGCTAGACCCATAGCTAGGATTGTGACACAACTCTAGTGTGGGTATTTAATGGGTAATTGAATATTAGGGCTTGAATGTTTATGATTAGTGATATTTAGCCTAGTTCTCGCTAAAATTGAAGAATTAGTGGTTGCAAACACTGATTCATGCCTTTATGACTTTGTCTCTTCTTGATAAAGAGGGACTAAGTCTAGGAAAACTAGGCCAAGAAGAAATTGGGGTGAACTCAAGAAATTGATAGCCCCAATTAAAGGGTTAAACCTAGAGATAGTAATACCCGACTTGAGCTAGTATCACTTGTATTGCATGAATACCCATTTGGACTTGAGAAAGCCAAATTGGACAAAATCACTCATACTACCGAGAGGTATAGATTCAGTACTTGGGTGTGATGGATATATTATGACCCAAATCAAATCAAGCTTGCCCTAGATTCTTGATACCCGTTAGATATCCACCTAGGTGGAAGTCACTACCCTAGTCCTTTTAAACACTTGGAAAACAACATCAAAAATATTGTACTTAGCTTTAATCATTGCATACAATAGAATAGAATTAGAAGTAGAATAAACACCAACATGTGTGTGATGTTTTATATGTCAATACCACACAAGAGGGGGGTGATTGTGTGGTATCCAATTTTTGAGTGTTGTCGTTATAGAAAGACCTGGTTCTTCTATGTGTTCCAACTCGTACTGTTGCGGAATAATAAATGCAGAAAAGTAAAGAACACAGAGATTTTTACGTGGAAAACACCTCGCTCAAAAGGTGAAAAACCACGACCTACTACTCAGTAGGATTTTCTCCAAACACTTCACTACAACAATGAGCCAAACAACATTTACAAAATAAACTCTTTTGTAAACCTAAGAATTAACTCTAACCCTTTGTGGCAAACTAGCCTCTAGCTATTTGCGACAAACTTCAAGTTAACTATAAATTGAACACTCAGTACCTATTACAATTGTTTCTAGATAAAGCTGAAAGGTACAATTTGTAATCACCTACTACAAATAAACTAGACTAAAAGACAACATATGGAACTGGTTCTTCTAGTTGGTTCAAGTAGCTTCAGATTCGCACTCTCCAATTTGGCTCGAACTGGCTGCAAAATTTCTTCACGAATTTTGCTCTCAATTCTTATAAATTTCTGCTTTTGTGTGTCTATATACAATAATAACAATCTGCAATTTATAGGAGTTAGTAGATAAGGATTTAACTAGAATCCTAATGAAACTCTTCCTTGGTGGAAGAGTTCTAGTCAAACTCAACTCCTAAATACTTCCTTATCTTAGATTCTATTCTTATTGAATAAGGATTCCTTCTCCAATTTCATTTTTGCAATCTTTTCAATCAGAAGATATCTCAATTTTACCAGAATACATTCGTCTCATGCATGTGCATCTCATGTGCCTTTGACTCTGCTGGTCTATAGCACTTGTGATGGACCTGGTTCATCTCGGAGTTCATTTGTCAATCTTCAAAACTATTTCCTTTCTTAGGCCAACAAATTCCCCCTTTTTGATGATGACAAACTTTGTGCTCCAGGCCTGTTTCAGCTTAGTCTAATATTTACACATATAAGAGTATTAAACATTTATCACAAAGAACCAGGTTCATTAGGTTATAAATATCACATGTTCAGAGCACGACATATCTTCCCCCTTTTGGCATCATCGAAAAGTTGTAATAAAATTGTGTGAATCCTAGATTTTTAACACTTACTCATGGCCATCTGGGCAACTGCATATGCAATCATGGATTAATCATCAATAATCAACTGAGAATTCAAACTATCAAAAAATAGAGATACTGAATTAGAGCAAAAAGCATCAGATTTCATTGATATAGCGAATACAATTCTGTCATAATCCACAAAATAAAAAAAACAGTTAAAACATGAGCAACAAACAAATATTCTGAATCTGGGTCACTGAAAGTTCTAGGCAGGCTAGGAAATAAAGGCTTGAAAAAACTGCAGACCTGGTTCATTTAGTCAAGATTGATGGTTCAGTAGACTTAGAAACATATGAAGACTTCTTTGAGGAAGTCTTGGCTTTCTTGAGCTTAGGGGTCTGAACCTCTACCTCTGCCACTTTTTCACTTTGATGGACCAGGTCCTTCTCATCCACTTCAACAGCATCAATAGGCTCAACAGCCTTTTCTTTCCCTTTTTCCACTCTTTTCTTCTTACTCTCCTCTAAAGATGTCTTCAACTCGTCCCCATTTTGCTTTACCTTGCTCCTTGTAGTTCTTCCTCTTGGAAGAGAAATATTAGAAGTCTCAGAAGGAGCGACTTTTCTTTTCTTACTTTCTATTGTTGTTCCAGACGTTTGAGCTTTAGGAGTTTTTTTCTTCTTTGGATTGTAATTATCGCCTAACATTTTCAGCAGATCCGCCAGGGTTTCCTCAGTATATGAACCAGGTTCATCTATGTGCTTTTCTAAATTTACTAACCCTTCAACGGTTTCTCCTGATTCACTTCCCCCTGCGTTCTTACTACTTTCTTCCTCCTTTTCTGGCTCAGCTCCACAAATAGACATTCTAACAGATTCAGAGGTGGGTGAAGAATCAGCCACTTCTTTCCCTTTTCCCTTTCTCATTACTCCGTACTCCCTCACTCTTTTTTTTTTTTTTAAATTTTTTACCATCTATTCTTATTGTTTCCGGCAACTCCACATCTATTACAGACCCAACCAGTATGAACCTATTTTTTAAGTTTTTCGGCAACATCAGAGATGACCTCAGAAGAAGGACTTGGTACAGATGTTACCTGAGTCATCGAAAATTTGGGAATGATTTTGTAAGGGAGGGGATGTCTTGAATGAAATTTTAGTTTTGAATTGACGGTTAAATCTTCCCTAGAATCTAGGTATTTTAATTTGGTGAGGATTCTTGTTGAAACATAACTGGTTCAAAGTCAAATGGATAGGCTTTGAAAAGATTTTGAGTTTGGGCAGAGTTCTGCTCATGATTTAATTATTAGTATTTCAAAGTGTGCAGAGTGTAGAACACATACCTCGCCTTTCAGATGAACCAGCACGATGAACCAGGTTCATCATTTCAGAATCCTCTTGATCAAGCCTCAATTTGCAAAGACAGAAAAAATTTCATTTGTGATCAGTGAGTCATATCAAAACATGGCATAAGAGTATACTTTTTACGGTATGAGACTGAGCAATTGTTAATCTGATTATTTACACCCGTTTCAGACTTTTCTAGCCAAATTTTTTCTTTGTTTTCATTTTTTTTAATGTATTTACATTCTGCACTGGTTCAATTAAGTGATCTTAATTATCCCTAATAGTAACATGTTCCTTTCAAAATGCTCTCTACTCAGTGCTTTTGTAAGATATCAACAATCTATTTATCAGTGGCATAAAACTCAATAGTGATCAATCCCTTCTCATAATTATCCCTTAAAATGATGTCTAACATCTATGTGCTTAGTTCTTTTGTGATGAACCGAGTTCTTGGTCATACTAATTGCATTAGTGTTTTCACAAATATAGTGATACAACCTATATCAATCCCACAATCCATTAATTGTTGTTTGATCCACAATATTTAGCACAACATGAGGCAGCAGCAATACACTCAGTTTCAGCAGTAAATAAGCCCTCAGAATTTTACCTTTTTGGTGGCCCAAGACACAAGACATGAGCCAAGAAATTGTGTCATGCCTGAGGTGATCTTTCTATCCACAAGAAAAGCTGCATAATCAGCATCATCATATCCCATTAAGTTGAAATTACTACCTTATGGATACCATAGACAAAGGTCAGTGGTGCCTTTTAGGTATCTCAAGATCCTCTTGACAGCAGTCAAGTGAGACTCTTTCGGATTTTCCTGGAATCCAACACAAAGGCCTACACTGAAAACAATGCCAAGTCTAATAGCAGTGAGATATAACAAAGAGCTAATCATTCCCCTATACATCTTCTTATCAACAGATGAACCGAGTTCATCCATATCCAATTTCGTGGATGTTGCAATGGGAGTGTCAATTTCTTTGGATGTTCCTTCCTAGTTTTGTTACTGAGGAATAGGTTCATGGACAGGTTCCCTCGAGGTTTGAGGATCCGTTCCTCTCTAGTCAGTTCCCCCTGTCATGTTGCCCTGGGTGGAAGGACCTGTTCCATCACTTGTTCCATCCTGTGATGCTGCTTCAGGCTAGACTGTGACTTCATCATTTGAGTTTCTTGTTAGTCCAATCTCTTCACCATGTTTTTCCTTATCAACCCCAATGATTTCACCTTTCTTCCCATTACCAAAGGAGACATTACCTCCTTTGAGGTTCTCAAGTGAAAGGAATTGGTCCTTGCTTCTTGTCATGTGCTTTGAGCAGCCACTATCCATGTACCATATTTGGTTGCTCCCTTTCACTTGAACCTGCAAAAGGAAATCAGGGGTTAGTCTTAGGAACCCAAACTAGTTTGGGTCCCTTTATATAGGCAAAAGGATAAATCACATTCTTTTTAGCCTAACTTGGCAGCCTATTTTTCCCTAGAACAAATTTTATTCTTCTGACTTGCCTTCTCTTTTGTAGTGCATTCACTTTTATAGTGACCAATATTATCATAGTTTGTGCAAATCTTGTTCTCAAGGAGTGTGAGGTTTGACTTTGGGATCCCACTTAGGTGTAGAGTTCCCAAAGCCAAGTCCTCTTCTGTTGCTACTATGATGTTCTTGTATCCATGAAAGTGCATCAGAGGACCTGTTCCGTTTACAAGTTATGTGTAGCTCATGCTTAACCTTAGTCAAGTCCTCCTTCAGGGTTCTTACCAGTTCATCCTTTTTATAAAGCTCATCTTTTACCTTTCCTAGATCCTTTTCTAGTGAGAGTTGTGTGTCACTAGCTATTTCTTTACCTGTTCCTAACTTCAATTTTAGATTTTCAGATCTAAGTTCTAAGACAGTTGTATCAAGTGCATGAACCTGGTTCTTCAATGTAGTATTTTCCTTTTCAGTTTTACAAATATTTATTTCCAGGTTTTTGCATTCTGCTATTAAAAAGTTACACTCTTTTGACAGCTGTTCTTTTTCAGAACTTATATTCTTAGATTCATCAATTAAAATTAGCAACAATTCAAATAGTCTATCTTTAGAAAGGAGTTTAATTTTATCCTTAAGGTCCAGAAAACTTATCTCGGATTCTTCATCAGGTTCATCTTCAGATTCCCGAACTGCTATAAGAGCTCGTTCAGCAACCATTGCTTTGGATGACCTTTTGTTGTAGTTCTTCTTGTCATGAACTTGTTCCTTCTTTCTGTTCCTTCTTTCAGATTTCTCCTTTTTGCACTCAACTTCCCACATAGGACAGTTCTTGATCATGTGGTTCTTTTTACCACATTTGAAGCATCCATCAGTCATCTGCAAGTGATCATCGAATAGTGGTGGCCTAGTGGTGGATTTCTCTTTACACTTTTCAGGTAGTGCACTCATCTTGATCTTTTCCTAAGGTGTTAGCCTCTTCAAGGATAACCTGCTCTGATACCAATTGATGTTTTATACGTCAATACCACACAAGAGGGGGGGTGATTTGTGTGGTGTCCAATTTTTGATGTGTTGTCGTTATAGAAGGACCTGGTTCTTCTATATGTTCTAACTCGTATTGTTGCGGAATAATAAATGCAGAAAAGTAAATAACACAGAGATTTTTACGTAGAAAGCACCTGGCTCAAAAGGTGAAAAATCACGACCTACTACTCAGTAGGATTTTCTCCAAACACTTCACTACAACAATGAGCCAAACAGCATTTATAAAATAAACTCTTTTGTAAACCTAAGGATTAACTCTAACCCTTTGTGGCAAACTAGCCTCTAGCTATTTGCGACAAACTTCAAGTTAACTATAACTTGAACACTCAGTACCTATTACAATTGCTTCTAGATAAAGCTGAAAGGTACAATTTGTAATCACCTACTACAAATAAACTAGACTAAAAGACAACAGATGGAACTGGTTCTTCTAGCTGGTTCAAGTAGCTCCAGATTCGCACTCTCCAATTTGGCTCGAACTGGTTGCAAAATTTCTTCACAAATTTTGCTCTCAATTCTTGATAAATTTTTGCTTTTGTGCGTCTATATACAATAAGAACAATCTGCAATTTATAGGAGTTAGTAGATAAGGATTTAATTAGAATCCTAATGCAACTCTTCCTTGGTGGAAGAGTTCTAGTCAAAATTCAACTCCTAAATCCTTCCTTATCTTAGATTCTATTCTTATTGAATAAGGAGTCATTCTCCAATTTCGTTTTTGCAATCTTTTCAATCAGAAGATATCTCAATTTTACCAGAATACATTTATCTCATGCATGTGCATATCATGTGCCATTGACTCTGCTGGTCTATGTCACTTGTGATGGACCTGGTTCATCTCGGAGTTCCTTTGTCAATCTTCGAAACTATTTCCTTTCTTGGTCTAACAGTGTGGAAGTGCAATTAGGAATAAGACATGCAACTAGATTTAGATAAATACCTAATTCCAAATCAATTAACTCCATGTGGAAATTGATCCCGACCTTGTTGGGCAAAACTACATCAACCATCCTCGCTACTCAATAGTACTACAGGTTCGGAACCGATCAATAGTGCCAATACCGAGTCCAAAAAATGTCTTAGGAACATCCAATGCCCTAATCTTCAACTGATGGTAGCTAGATCTCAAATCAATCTTCGAAAATACTTTGGCACCCTGAAGTTGATCAAATAAGTCATCAATCCTCGGCAACGGATACTTGTTCTTAATAATGACTTTGTTCAACTGCCGAAAATCTATACACATCTTCATCGAACCATCATTATTCTTCACTAACAACATGGGTGCACCGCAAGGTGAGACACTAGGTATAATGAATCCCTTATCTAGCAAATCTTGCAGGTGCTCCTTCAGTTCCTTCAACTCAAGCGGGTCCATACGGTATGGTGGAATAGAAATGGCTGAGTGCCCGGAGCCAAGTCAATACCGAAGACGATATATCTATCGGGTGGAATCCCTGGTAGATCTGCATGAAACACCTCTGGGAAACTCACGCACAACTGGTACTGAATCCATGGAAGGAACCTCCGCACTAGAATCACGAATATAGGCCAAATATGCTAGACATCCTTTCTCGACCGAGCCTTCACATAATAAATAACCGCGTCGGTAGAATGGCTAGGAGTTCCTTTCCATTCTAATCGAGGCAACCCCAGAATGGCTAATTTCACCATCTTGGAGTGACAGTCCAATATGGCGTGATAAGGTGACAGTCAATCCATGCCCAAAATAACATTAAAGTCCACCATATCAAGAAGTAGGATATCTACACTAGTCTCGATACTCCCAATAGAAATCACACACGAGTGATAAACATGATTTACAACAATATAATCTCCCACAGGCATGGACACATATACATGAGCACTGAAAGAATCACGAGGCACAACCAATAATGAAGCAAAATAAGTTGACACATAGGAATTAGTGGATCCCAGATCAAATAGAACTGAAGCATCTCTATGGAAAATTGGAACTATACTTGTGATGATGGCGTCAGATGACTCAGCCTCATGTCTAGCTAAGAATGCATAAAAACGGGATCGGGCCCCACCACTCTTACCTCCGTCTCTCGGACGGCCTCTAGCTGGCTGGGCTCCATCTCTAATGACCTTACCTCCACCTCTAATAGTCTGAACTCCACGTCTAATAGCCTGACCCTTGACTTTAGCTGGCTGAGCGAGCGTTGAAGCAAACGGTGCCAGAACCCTGAGAACTCTATTATGGCATGCCGCCCTGTGACTTCAGGCAAAATCTAGTAAGATGCCTCGGGTCTCCACAAGTATAATAAGCCCTCGGTCGTTGTGACTGCTGACCCTAGAACTGGCCCTGTCGACCTGGATAACCACCTTGATAACTCTGTATTGGAGGTGCACTAATAGGAGCTGATGGTGCACTATACGCTAGCTGCTCAGGATGAGATACATAAGGACCACAACTACCCGAAGCACTGTGGGATGCCTGAAGAAGAGACTAAAATAGCCTGGGAGGATGGTATCTACCAAAATTGCCCCTACCTCTAGATAAGGAACCACTGAAACCACCGAAATAACGAGGCATCTTATCATATGTCGGCCCCCTCTCCTGACGACGAATCATCTCGATATGTCTAGCAATCTCCATGTCCATCTGAAAAGAAAAATCATCTCTGGTCTCCCTGTCCATCTGTAGCCTAATAGCGTCATGGCGAGCTAGGTCCATAAATAGGGTCTCATACTGGGTAATTGTCATGCTACCCTGCTGAAGGTGCTCAAACTGCCTGCGATACTCCTTTCTCAGAGGAAGAGGAATAAATTATTCTAGAAATAGCTGCAAAAACTGATCCTAGGTAAGTGAAAGTGAATCAACTGGTCTGGTTAAGACATAATCCTTCCACCATCTCTTGACAGAACTGGTCATCTAGAACACTGCAAAGTCAAACCCATTAGTTTCAACAATACCCATGTTGCGCAATACCTCGTGGAAACGGTCCAAGTAATCCTATGGGTCCTCAGAAGGTGCACCACTGAAGTGAATAGGGAAGAGCTTTGTGAACTTGTCCAATATCATAAATCCCTCAGTATACATCACAGGCCTCTCCCCGGTCTGTGTGGCAACAACCGGCTGAACTACCTCAACTGAATGGACTGTTTGAGTCTAATATATGGGATACATATGCTCCGGAGTGCGAGTAGTGGGAGTCTGTGCTCTTCCCCCATCCTGAGAGATGGATGGTTCCACCGGAAATACACCGGTCCAGGACACACTCTCCATAAGACCCACTAAATAGACTAGAGCGTCTTGAAGCACAGGAGTAGCTATGAATCCCTCCAGAACCTGAGCGAGTCCAATTGGTGCAGTCTGAGCTGGGAACTCCTCCTCATGATCAATATGAGGCTCCATAGCGGGTGCTACAGCTCTAGCTCTAGGCTGAGCTCTGCATCTGGCTCGACCTCGGCCCCCGCCTCTACCCCTGGTAGTAGCTGCAATAGGGGTCTCCAGCTTCTGCCCAACTGTAGATGTTTTACGTGTTCTCACCATCTGCGAGAGAACAAAAATGGAATGATTCAAACATCATTAATAGAATAAAATCGCACGATAGGGAAAGAAATAAGTGAAATATTTCCTAAAACTCTATAGTCTCTAGAAGATAAGCACAGACGTCTCTGTACCGATCCTCCAAAATCTACCAAGCTTGCTCGTGACTCGTGAGACCTAAGAAACCTAGTGCTCTGATACCAACTTGTCACAACCCGGAATCCCAACCTTGGGGTCGTAATGGCGCCTAACATCCACTTGCTAGTAAGTCGATGTGAAATAATTAATTAACCAATTTTAACAGTTAAGAACACAATAATTGTCATG
The DNA here is from genome assembly GCA_005239525.1 of Nicotiana knightiana. Lineage (NCBI taxonomy): Eukaryota > Viridiplantae > Streptophyta > Magnoliopsida > Solanales > Solanaceae > Nicotiana > Nicotiana knightiana. The sequence continues at coordinate 67,825 of ML394915.1, read as the reverse complement.
CCCCGAACTGGGGGAGTGCAACCGGCGCTCAGCTGAGATAACCTAGCCGAGCAAGCCTGTATAATTCTTTCTACCCGAACTTACTCACGAATAATAATAAAATCCAATTCATTAATTAGGCAGGGAGGAGGATCAAGTAAATAGCAACACAAATTCATTATCAGCAGTTACGTCATTTATAAGTTTCTAAAATACATACTCTTTCATAATTTGATGTAGAACGTGTGATACAATTACAACATTACTAGTTTGACTTTCCCCACACCAACATACCACCCACACTATGTCAACAGAGCCTCTAAATTGATACAAAAGAGTATGGTGGTAGTGCTGGCAACAAGGCTCCAGCTATACCTTAAAACATAGCAATACACATGAAACAAAAGATGCACAACCCCGAAATGAGATGGGGCTCACCAAGTCAGCTGGGAAGATTGAGTACTGATATCACTGGTCAGTATCCTCCGTTGTGGAACCACCTGCATCCATTAAAGATGTAGCGCCCCACTATGCGGCCATTATGCAGTCCGCAAACATGTTCTGCGGTCGCATAATGCGTCACAGAACCTCCCTCCGAAAAATTTCCATGCTGGTTCTGTGATCGGTGTGCGGCCCACGAAATTATTTTACGATCGCATAATTGGCTGTGAAATAACATCCAAACATTGCCCAATTGATTGCCTCACTATGCGGCTATTCTGCAGCCCGCAGAGTGATTCTACGGCCGCATAATGGGCTGCAGAAATGCCCTTTATTGCCAAACATTTTCCTTCAATTCCCCAGCGCATTGTTCAACCCAAAAAGTCCATACCGCGGCGAGCTTGCTCTCCGCGAAGAATCTCTACTATCATTAACACATACGCTTACCTCGGCACCACGAAACCCCGGGTTTTAGGAAAAAATTTTTGGGGCCTTACAATAATGATATTCAATGAGAAATAAATGCTAGGTCTAACACAATACTGATATGAACCACGTGATAATATCTACTTTCAGAAATTCAGAGTCACGGGTACACGAGCAACTAGAAGTCTACAGACAAGGTCTGAAATAAATACAACTGTTTCGTAAGAAATAAATAGTAAAAGGGGGAAATGGAAGGGGACTTCAAGGTCTGCGTATGACAGCAGATCTACCTCGAGTCTCCGTATGAAATGATCCAAGCTGACGCACCTCACACATCGCTAGAACCGATACCAGTGTTTGCACAAGAAGTGCAGAAACTTAGTATGAGTATAACCGACCCAATGTACTCCGTAAGTGTTGAGCCTAACCTCGACGAGGTAGTGAAGAGGCTAATATAAGACACCTACGTTTATAAACATGTACAAGTGTATATAAAGCAGCAATAGTAACAAAGAATGATAAAGTACTAACTAGGAAAGGAAATGCGGAAAGGGGAAGATATAATAAATATGGCAAGTACGAAATCACGAAATAACCAAGTAAATCACCAAAATCGGAAATCAGTCATATCAATGATATGAAAATGGCACGGCATCACTCTTCGTGCTTTCACTCTTGTCCTCACCATGCAATAATATGAACATAATGACACGACATTACTCTTTGTGCTTTTACTCTCATCCTCACCATGTAATAATAATATGAATGAAGTGGCACGACATCCCCTTTCGTGCTTTTACTCTCTTCCTCACTATGTAATAATGATAATATGAATGAAATGACACAACATCACTCTTCATGTTTTTACTCTCTTCTTCAACATATAATAATGATAATATGAACGAAATGGCACGGCATCACCCTTTGTGCTTTTACTCTCTTTCTTACCATGTAATAATAATACTAATATGAATTTGAATAATAAACAATTCAGAGAATAATTTAACTTCAAATATGGTGCCATGATATCAAACTTCAACTTCCAAAAATATTCAACAACTTTGAAATAAGCAATAAATATGAAACGAATAATCAAAGATGTAATAATCTATCCTAAGCATGGATATCATAATTAACGGAACAATATAATACAAAGAAAATAATTTTCACCCGCATGTTTTAACCCAATGACAATGCGTAGGTACTCGTCACTTGAAATATACATTGTCCCACCACATAATACAAAGAAAATAGACCAACAAATCCTAATCCCTCAAGTCAAGGTTAACTACGACACTTACCTCGCTCCACAATCAAAGAAATCAACCAACCACAGCTTTTCCTTTTGAAAAAGCCTCTGAACCAACCAATCAAGCAAATTATTGTTCAAAAGGTTCAAAATAAGCTTTAAAAACTACTCATCAATGAAAAAGGTCCAATTTTGATCATTTTTGAAAAAGCAAACAAAAGTCAACCCCGGGATCGCTTGGTCAAAACCCAAGGTTCGGACCAAACTCTGGTTACCCATTCACCTCCGAGCCCGATTGTGTGATTTGTTTCGTAATCAGATCTCAATTTGAGGTCTAAATCTCAATTTTATAAATATCCTCAATTCTACCCAAATCCTTAATTTCTACCATGAAAATCTTAAATTTGATGTTGAAATCTCATGAATAGTAATGGGTAACTGAAAGAAAATTGATCAAATTCACTTACCAATGAATTTAGGAAGAAAAGTCTCTTGAAAAATCGCCTCTAGAGTGTTTAGGGTTGAGAAATGGTGTAAAATGAGTTATGTCCCGTTTTTCTCCTCTTCTACCCAGCTGCAGGTGTCGCAATTGCGATGTCTTGTTCGCAATTGCAAACATTGCAAATGCGAGTCAAGGGTCTCCAATGAGAACCATGCCTCAAATCCACAAAAGTCATAAATGCGACAAAATGATCGCAAAACAAAGATCTCACTTTCGCAAATGTGACCAACATCTTCGCAAATGCGAAAATTTCCCCTCAGAGCACTGAGTCGAAAATGCGAGTATGGGTTCGCAATTTCGATATCTGACTGTTTGCAAATGCGAACCCATTCCTCATAAATATGCGAGATCACTCAGCCCAGGACCTTGCTCACAAATGCAAGGTCTGGCTCGCAAATGCGAGCCAAAATCTGTAGACACACCAGCAACAGAAAAATCACCACCTATCTCCAAAGTCCAAATTTTGATCCGTAGCCTATCCGAGCTCACTCGAGCGCTCGGGCTCCAACCAAACATGCACACAAGTGTAATAACATACTGTGAACTTACTTGCATGATCAAAACCCCAAAATAATACCTAGAACTACGAATCAGACATCAAAATGCATAAAATTTTCAAAGAATCTCAAGAACTTTCAAATTCACAACCAAGCGTCTGAATCCTATCAAATCAACTCCGTTTTGTATCAAATTTTGTAGACAAGTCTTAAATAGTAAAATGAACATATACCAAGTTCCGGAACCGAAATCCAAACCTGGTAGCAATAAAGTCAACCTACGGTCAAATTTCGGAATTCTTTAAACCTTCAAATTTCTAGTTTTCAACAAATCACATCAAATCAAGTTACGGACTTCCGAATTCAATTTCGGACATATGCTCAAGTCCAAAATTACGATACGGATCTACTGAGATCGTTAAGATACCTATTCAGATCCGTTAATATAAAATATTGACCGTAGTCAACTCAAATTATTTTTTAAAGCTAAAATTTATATTTTCTTCAATTTTTCACATAAAACCTTTTCAAAAAAAGACACAGACTGTGCACGCGAATCAAAAATTACTACACGGAGCTAATAAAGGTCTCGGAACACCGAGATAAGTCTTAGAACTCATAACGACCTATCGAGTCATCACCAATATATACAGGGTAATATACGTGGGTATATACATCCTCCATGCGGATCAGCCTAATACTATATGATTTTGATAGATACATCTACAAGATGATCACATGTCTGCCTATTGTTAACTTGCAAATGGCATTGAGAGATTATTGGCTCAATAAAAAAGTTAAGGGCATATTTTTCAAATTATGCAATTAAGATAATTCGCCTTGATAATGCTGATGAGTTTATATCTCAGACCTTTAATGATTATTGTATGTTCGCTATAAGAAAGTTCAACATCCAATTGCTCATGTGCATACTCAAACTGGTCTAACACAATCGTTGATCAAACCCTTTCAATTAATAACTAGACCACTGCTAAGTTCTAATGAAGACAAAACTTTTCCTTCCAGTGTGCGGGCATGCTATTTTACATGCAACAACACTTGTGAACATAAGGTCAACTAGTTGCCATGAAGTCTCCTTATTACATTTTATTTTTTGTCAGGAGCCAAATATTTCCCATTTGAGAATTTTTAAATGTGCAATATATGTTACTCCAACACTACGTATAAAGATAAATTCCAAAGAAGATTGAGAATATACGTTGATTATAAATCTCCTTTTATTATTAAAATGTGTGAAGCCTATGACAGGAGATATGCCTACGGCTAAATTTACTGATTGTTATTTTGATGAATCATTTTTCTCAATATTAGGGAAGAAAATAAATAATTGGATAAAGAAATGGATTGAAATACATTATCTTTATCTCATTTAGATCATCGTACACCATTTATTCATAAAAAATTACAAATCAACTGTTAGATGCATTTATTAACCTTCCAAGGGCTGCTAAGTCACATATCCCCGTTGTAAATGCTCCAATTCAAGTTGATGGCCCAGTTAGAAAAGATAATAATGCAAATGAGTCTAAGCTACGTATTAAACATGGTAGACCAATCATTTAGGATAAGAGTCATTGAAAAGGGAAATGAGCAAATGATCAAGTTGATCATAATATAGAGACAATTACTCAAGAATAACATCAAGACATAACAATTGATACAACCTCGCGGGAGGTCCAGGTATCTGGAAATAATGAAATTGCGAAGATCTTAATAAGTTATGTCTCCACGGGAAAAAAGTGAACTCAAGATATTGTTATTATCGACAACAGTTTTGCATATAATGCTGCTATGAAGTAATGCAACAAGATGAGGATCTTGCCAAAATTTATCAATGAATGTAGACAGAAAAATAATTAGCCAAAATAAAAAGACGCAATTCAAACGGAATTGGCTTCACTTGAAAAAGCACTTGATGAAATAAGAAAGCTCTTTCTTCTATTCTACGTCTCTTGTCTATTTCTTATTTCATATTGTTACTTTGAGCTTAATTTTTAATAATTACTATATGTTATAGATTCTACCTTACTTTTCCTTAGTTTAATAAATCAAATATTTACCAATATAAACATATTTACTGAATGATCCCATTAATATTTAATCTCTATATTATATTTCACATATTATAATCTCTTTATAATTTGTTCACAAACCAAACCCGCCATAACCATCAATTTAAGACTCCAAAGATAAAAGCAGCAAAGGTCCAGATTTGACAAGACAAAATGGTTCCTCTATCAAAATTTTGATTAGAAGAAAAATCTTAAATGAGTTACGTCAAATTCATCTGAATATTTTTAAATAAGGTAAATAAAAAATCTGATCAAAATTATATATATTTTGTTTTGAATTTTAACTAACTTAAAAAGATAAAAGAAACACTCACAAAAAGCTGTAATTAATTGTTTCAGTTGAAATAGCAAATAATTTAAAGCGGATGTATTTTTTTACAAAAAGTTCCCATATTCAAATTATTACCAGTTACCACTCTAAACATTGGGCCCGTCATCGGGCGAAGACTACAAAATTTAACCACTGTACAACCAAACGAAAGCTGTTTGAGAGAGAGAGGCAGAGTTGAAGATTAACCTCTACAGCTGAGCCTGAGAGGAGAAGCTCAAGTAAGAAAAAGGACTATTCTCAATTTTCCCCTATTTTCTTTATCCTTTTCTCCCTTTTGGATTCCCAATTTTTCTTTCAATTAGGAATCTATTATTCGTCAATGATAATTTGTAATCGTTTTTTGTATGCTCTTATCCGTTGACTGTTACCTACAATTGGATACCCATTGGCTAATGTAAATGTTCAAAATTTCTAATATCTTACGAGATTTTCTGCATATATATCTGAAATTGTGATATGGGTATTGAGCAAGATTACTTTTTGTGATCTGGGTTTTCAACAAGATATATTTTTAATGTTTTAATTAACATGATGTAGAAAAATTTCACGTCTTTTTTCTTCTTGTGACTTCTGATGTGGGTAGGTGCATCTCCATTTTTACTGCTGAGTTACAAATTTTAATTTTTCCCTGTCGGTTTTATAAAGATGTACATGCTGTTGTTACTTTTCTAGCTGTCAGATCTCTTGATGTCTTGCTTGAAAGATGCTTCAAGTTTCTGCAGTTCTATTCTCAAACTGTAAATTAAAGTTTTAAGATTATGCTCTCAGATATTCGTTCAGTACATTAAGATCTTATTCTTTTCTCTGCTAAAACATCATCAACGAAGAGTTTGTGGGTTTGAGTGACCAAGGTGGAAGTTGTAAAAACTAAAAAGGCATTGTTGGCACCTGAGAGTAGGGTTAATGGGGTGAGTGGGTGAGTATGTCAATTTAACAACAATAATAACTATGACGCAGTTCCAAACAATTTCGGATTAGCAATCTTCACTTCTCCATATAAGTTCAACTCATGTCATTATCATACCAGATAAAAATAAAAATGAAAAATAAGTTAAATGTATATAAATATTAGCAGTAATTTTAATAATAATAATAATAATTATTATTATTATAATAATAATAATTAAACAAGACTAAATCCCATTTCCCACTAGTAGATATCACATATATTGATCTTTTTCTTCCATTATGCCCAATCTTTAGCGAAATTGCATTTATCCCAAGAAATTGTTGATCTTTTGAAATAACTTCCTTCCATGTAACTTTATGTCTACCCCTTCCTCTTTTAACACCTTCACTCACCATAGTTCCACACCTATGGATCGGTGCATTTGTAGGTCAAGACTTGGTCAAACCATCTTAAGCGACCTTCTTTCATTTTATCCTCGGTGTGTGATACTTGCAGATCTTGTCAATGTGGTCAATTTTACTTTTATCCAATCTTGTAGGACCGCACATCCATCTTAGTATCTATATCTCCGCAACACTTATCTTGTGGATATGTTGGACCTAGCTGCCCAACATTCACTAAACATTGCCGGTCTTATAAAAAGAATAACAGAATTGTCTGCATTTCATCCTTTTTCCATTAATGTCCATATGCATTAAGATTTGTGAATATTTGCTGCAGATGGAAATTCAAGTTACTTTGTTTGTTAATGTTTAAAGTAATGAACTTAACTATCATCTATTATGCCTTTAAAAATCAGGTGGTGTTTCCTAATTTATAGTCTCAGTTACCATTGATGGATCCAACAGCAGATGAGCAGTTGGATTATGGTGATGAGGAATATGGAGGAAGCCACAAGATGCAGTACCATGGAGGTGGGACAATTCCCGCGCTAGCAGAGGATGAAATGATGGGTGAAGATGATGAATATGATGATCTTTACAATGATGTTAATGTTGGGGAAGGTTTCCTACAGCTCCAGCGGTCAGAGGCCCCAGTTGCGCCCGTTGATGCGGGAAATGGGAATTTTCAAGATCAGAAAGCTAGTTTTCCTGATGCAAAGGCTGATGGTATAGGATCAGATGAGGCAAAAATCCCTGGTGTTGCAACAGAAGGGAAATATGCTGGCACTGAAGTCCGATTCCCGGAGCAAAAGAGCGGACCTGTAGCTGAAAGGGGAACTGAACGACCCGCTGATGCTGCACAAAAGGGAAGGCCTTTAGCAATGATGTTGACTCGCGATTCTCAAATGGGAAACTCTGGGTACCAAGGATCCATACCAACGACGCAGAAAATTGGAGCTGATCCTATCAATATGCCAGAGAAAAATGCCAGTGAAGCTACACCGTTGGTGAATTCTGGGGTGGGCGGATCAAGAGTTGTTCCGCAAATGCCAACTAATCAACTGAGTTCAAGCGGGAATGTTAACATGAATAGCCCAATTATTAGCGAGACTCCTATAAGGCCATCTCTGGAGAATGGCAACACCATGCTTTTTGTGGGAGAGCTGCACTGGTGGACTACTGATGCTGAGATTGAGAGTGTGTTGACCCAATATGGAAACGTAAAGGAGATCAAATTCTTTGATGAGAGAGCTAGTGGCAAGTCTAAAGGCTATTGTCAAGTTGAGTTCTTTGACCCAGCTGCTGCAGCTTCTTGCAAAGAAGGAATGAATGGTCATATTTTCAATGGGCGAGCTTGTGTTGTCGCGTTTGCTACCCCACAAACTATAAAACAGATGGGTTCTTCATATATGAACAAAACTCAAAACCAGGTGCAGACTCAACCACAGGGGCGGAGACCCATGAATGAGGGAGTTGGTAGAGGTGGGGCAAATTATGCCCCTGGAGATGCAGGGAGGAATTTTGGAAGAGGTAGCTGGGGGCGTGGAGGGCCGGGAATGCCTAACAGAGGACCTGGGGGTGGACCAGTGAGGGGAAGAGGAGGCATGGGAGCAAAGAATATGATGGGGAATCCTGGAGCTGGCACTGGTCCTGGTGGAGCTTTTGGGCAAGGACTTGCAGGTCCAGCATTTGGTGGTCCTCCTGCAGGTCTAATGCATCCTCAGGGCATGATGGGTCCTGGTTTTGATCCTGGTTTTATGGGTCGAGGAGCTGGTTATGGAGGGTTTTCTGGTCCTGCGTTTCCAGGGATGATTCCTCAATTTCCAGCTGTTAATCCTATGGGCCTTCCTGGGGTGGCTCCTCATGTCAACCCTGCTTTCTTTGGTCGAGGAATGTCTGCAAATGGAATGGGAATGATGGGTAATGCTGGGATGGATGGGCCTCATCCAGGAATGTGGACTGACACAAGCGGAGGTGGATGGGGAGGAGAAGAACATGGCAGGAGAACTAGAGAGTCCAGTTATGGTGGTGAAGATAATGCATCAGAATATGGCTATGGAGAGGTTAGCCATGATAAAGGAGCCAGGTCAAGTGCTGTGTCCAGGGAAAAGGAACGTGGATCTGAGCGTGACTGGTCAGGCAACTCTGAGAGGAGACATCGTGATGAAAGAGAGCATGACAGGGAGAAGTATGATAGGGAGCACAGATACAAGGAAGAAAGGGATGGTTACCGGGACTATCGTCACAAGGAACGTGAAGCAGAATATGAGGATGACTATGACCGTGGACAGTCTTCTTCGAGATCCCGTAGCAGATCCCGAGCAGCGCAGGAAGAGGATCATAGGTCTAGATCAAGAGACACAAATTATGGGAAACGTAGACGTGCGCCTTCTGAATGATGATCTATCCTGTCATGCATCTGTTTCAAGTATTTTATAGGACTATGAGCACAATCAATAACCTTTCCAGATGTCCTTCCTCCAGCTGTTTGTATGCAGTGGCGTTGTTCCTGTTTGTGTTGGTGCTGATACCCTGTGGTTTCTGGATTTAAAGAAGTAAGTCAAGTATTACAAGGTTGCAGGAAGTAGATAAAGGTCCTTTTATTCTACTCCCCATAAACATAATTTGATGCTGAACTATTTGTGCTAAGATTATGAGTACCTTTACTAAAATACTCTTATGAATTTGCTGGTTTGAGCTTTCTAATTCCCAGTTGCTGATCATCTTCTAGGTTTTATGATCTTATAAATTAGCTCTTTGGAGATGATTATATCTTCCTGTTTATTATCATAGAGTTTTCCCTTTTGTGTATGGTGGTATGCTAGTTAAGTTCTTTCAGTCACTTAGTTATATTTACTTAAGCCAAAAGCTGAGAAATAGCCTTTGATTCATGATGCTTGGCTTTTCAATTTGCTGCTCATGTGATTTTTAAAATGTGCTTTTTTCTTCTTTTGTTTGGGTGCACTCATGTGTTGGCTCGAGAAGGGGGTTGTCTTATCTTGGTTATTCATCTCTATGCTGCTAGACCTTGTTATCTAGGTATGCTTGTAGGTATTATTTCTTTTGTATTCAAACTTAGTCCTTATTTGATTATCCGTTCAGCGAAGAAACTGAATTTTCTCAATAGTATTTTTCGACTGCTGTGAAATTAATGATCCCAAGTGTGGTGGTCCTATAAATTGGTTGTGCCATGGCTGTTAAGTGGTATAGTGGTGCTTATATGTTTGGATCTTCCAGTATTACTGATGCATGCTAGCGTAGCTGATTTGTGAAGTTGAAGTGTTTTTAGTTTTGAACTAGTTAGGAGTCATATATGTCGTGCTGGTAATTTGTATGCATCCTGTCTCGAGTAATTATTTTAGAACTTTAAATCTGTGCGATACTAGTTCATACATGATGTGAGCTTCACATACTCTAATTTCTGCTGCACTCCGAGGTGATTTTTATGAGCATTTTCAGCTAAAATAAGATCTCATTGGTCAGAATACTGATTTCATATGGCGGAGTCATCGGTTAGCAGACAATTTATTACATGTTGGTCTTTTGTGTGTAATAACCGGGAGATCTTCTGTAAGTTAAGTCTTTTGTGGTTTCTTTCTGTGTGTTAATAAACATTGTTGCTGCAAAGATTTATTTCTTTATTAGTAGTACCATTTGGAGGGCTTTAAGCAAATTTCTTCGTACCTTGTCCTAACACCACCTTCAGCTCCTCCTCCCGACCCTAGAAGAGGATAGGGCCGCCAACTTATAGATCCTTCACGTTTTCAAGCTGGCCTTCATATGAGTCCATGTAAAGGATTTAGAGCTGAATTCCTCCGTCCTTGGTATAGCTAGAAGAGTCTATAAATCTGCATGGTGTATAACTAAAAAACTTAGTAAATCTGCTTGGTCATCTGTGTTATATTGGTATGGTCTCATCTATTCGTGAATGACATTGATTCGGCAAGAAATGCATATACAGACATTTCATGCCACTTCTAAGTTCTAATTTTGAACAGTTGAACCTAGTAGATTATTTACTTGAGGTTATAGTATTTGTTTGTACAATTCTTATCTGTAATGTGCTAGTTCGAGAGGGCAAGATTATTTAAAGTTGCCCGCTTCCTGAGGCAGTTAAAGATCATTTGCATGAACCTGATTTTTTCCTTCTTTCGTTTTGGTTCAATGTCCATATTAATTCATCTATTTACTTTTATGGGCATCTGTAACTAACACAGTCATATGAGTATTTGGGTTGTATCATTTCTCATGAGTATTAACTTGGGGATTTCTTTAATTATCGTATTCAGGGAGCCGCGAGGCAACTCTCTGTTTTTCGTGACTAAATCAGCATATTTTGGTTATCTGGAGGAAGATGAGTTAAATTGGACAAATGTTTGAAAATGCTAGTCTCTGCCTAGTGCCTAGTGTGCCCGAGAAACATTATTCATATTGGCTGTAATTTTTGATTTTTTAGCATAAAGCATTGTGAGCATCCAATTTAGATAGGGATGTCTCAGCAGGCCCGCCAGTCTGTAAAAGCTCTTTTCTAGGGCTATGTATTGTAAATCATGTAGTAGGTTCCATAATGTGTAATGTTTCATGCACGTATCGCTTTGAGCTTTGTAAAGATTTTATACCAAGTCTGCTGAGCACTTGTTAAGCATTTTGGGTTGTACAAGTAAGGCCAGCCTAGGTTAGGTGTTGTCAGCTAGCAATTTTTGTATAGAGTAATTTGTTGTAACCGAAATTTAGGTGATTGCTGTAACATCTGGAGGAGTTGGCGTATTGTTCATCGGAGTTATTCTGATATGAGTTTAAAATAGTAGAAGATGCATTCAACATGGACCATGTACATTCCAAGACACAGATAATGTCCGCCGATTGCATCTGTAACTGCTTGTAGGCCTATAAAAAGTTTATTGTAGTTATGTGCCAAGTGTAAATTTTTGTTTATAATATCTGAAAATGTATGATTTTGGTCGATTTTCCTTGCTTGTAACTTAGTCCAAGAACTTGTATAGGGCTGTATATAATTGTAACATAGTCTGAGTTAGGAGTTAGAAGCTGTGAGTTCAATGTATCAAAGGGACCGGAGACAGGTACCAGGTTCCCATTGCCTTTAACCCGTTATATTTTAATACTAGCTTGCCAAAAATCAATTTCTCTTGTAATTTTGCTTTTAGTTTGAGTTAGGTGCATGTAACTTAAAATGGATTGTAACTCTGTTGTTGAAAGTGAGAGCAGCCGAGACATCCTTTAATTGGTCTGGAGTTTGATGTTTCACCAGTAGGTGTAAGTACTTAGATTTGATCAAAGAAGCATTAAGAGATCTCTCTTGCATTCATTTTCTCTGGTATTCTCATTCTATATCTGCTTTTCTTGGGGTCTTTAGTGTTTATGCTCCTCACCATTTAACTGCTGTGAGGATATATGCTCGATTTTCTTGGGGTCTTGTATTTTGACTGAGATGAGCAAAACTGGAATGACATAGACAATGATGATGATTCATATAGATTGAGGTGTTGTAGTAGTAGTTGTTGTTGTTGGTTCCCTATTTTGGTTCAATTCCCATTTATCCATTCCCCTCCTTGCACCCAACTTACGAGCTGTGAGAGTTTTGCAGCTACTAAGAAGGCGATCGATCGATTGGTTTGGAAACCGAATGGGACCAGCTATTTAGACGTATGATCACTAGTTAGTAATTAGGAGTTGTGCCTGCCTTAAATGCTATGAATAGTAATGAATCCTCTTACCTTATTTGATTTAAGTTTGGCATATTCTTTTCTTGCACTTTACCTGTTTGGTTTTGTGTTATTTTGATTTAATGAACTTCGTTTCAGACTTCCAGATTCAAAATTTAGATGATGCATTCAAGAGTCTAACTTAATCAATGGTAACAACTGTCCCTTTTATGTTACACAAATCATCAACTGTATGCTAACGCCTATGCATTAAGTTTAGTAAATTTAACTACATGAGTAAAGAGTAAAGACTAAGCATTAAACAATTAGAATAGACATCTATTTTTACGTAAAATAATCTTAAAAAGTTGCTTTTGCGACTCAGGTTTGTTTATAAACGTTCCTTTTATTTTATCTTCTCGTATTCACAATGAATCCCGCAATGAAATTTTAAAGTGCTTTATTCTAATATTGAAGTTTCTTAGATATTTTTTAAATTTAACTATAGTTAAGCCCTTAAAAAATATATAATTTATAAAAAAAAAAACAAATGTCATAAATTTATTTGTTTGGTGCATACCTACATACTTAAGTTTTTAGCTTTTTTGGCATTCATAAGTATTTAAAAAAAAAGATTGTATTTCCAAAACTTAATTCATTTTTTAAATGAAACCAGTAATATTGTTGATAAGAAAAAACAACTCTTATTTCACGTTGTAGCATCATTCGTGGACTCAGATAATCAAACATCTGGTCAATTCATGACATAATAAATAGTGGTTTATTTTTGTGGTTATTATCTTAAAACCTTTCATGGCTACCCTTGGACTCCGGTACGTGAACCATGACCATGCATTTCCACTTTTACGTTGCATGCATCCTTATATAAGACCCTGCATTTTCCTCTTCCTTTTGAACTGCAATATTTTAATTTCTCCAATAAGTTAAGAAGAAAGCGTACGTTCTAGCAAGAATAACATATAATGGCACGTAAAATCATGATTCTTGTCCTCGTTTTCTTCGGCATGGTGTGCATGGCCTCAGCCATTGAGGGGCCGGCAGCTTTGAAAGACGCCGCAAACGCTCCCATTGCAGTTGAAAATAACGATGTCATTGGTACGGTTGACTTGTGACCATCTCATTTAAAAAATTTACGCACACTTCTAATTACTTTTGTTATATTTTCAACACGCCCTTCACGTGGGCCTGGATTTTTATTTATAGGTGAAACACATGAAAATGTTTTATGGGCTTAATTTGTCAGAATGAACATATTTTTAATTACTTATTCATATTATGTCTCAGGTATCATTGATGGAACCATGGAAAATGGAGTTGTAGCTGCTGCACCAGTTGGTGGACCAGTTCCTGCAAATGCTTTCCCTAACATGACTTTGCCATCACCACCAAATAGTGGTGCCACAATTGGCACCCTTGACTTTTTCTCCATTGCCACCACTGTTCTTTCTGCTGCCATTGCTGGTTCATTCTTTTTTTGAATGACAAATTAAGAACCAGACTTCTTTGTGTTGCATCCTTTTTCTGGTTACACATTTTTCTGTCTTTAATCTTTATGTAATGTGTTACATATTATGTTGGACAATATGTCAAAGACAACATCTTTGTTAACCATGAAAATTTAATAAAAGAAAAAAAAACTGTTGAACTGAATTTCTCTTTCTCTTGTTTAACCCAAAAATAGTTTTCGCGGTCAAAGATTATATAAAAGAAAATCGGGTTACTGATAAGAAAATTTACTTCACTTTCCTAAGAATACATGAATAAAATAAATAATTGAAATGATAAGTAAAAGAAAGAAAGCTTATTGTTGACTGCCAAATTTTCCTAAAATTGCGGACTGAAATCTTGGGCCAAACAGAATAAAAGGCTGATGGCATATAATTAGAAAATATTCAGATGATCGTACAAAGTGAAGTAAGAGTCCTTATATAAGGATACACGGATGTAACGATTTTCTTACTTGATTTTGGCTCGTTATTGGCATTAAGTTTCTTAATTAACCGTTACTTAATTTACTTGTAACGGTTATAGTAATAATAGAGGACCGCACATAATCAGAGCTAGTGTTGATTCCCTTTTCATATTTACATATGATTCATGTATCTTCCCTTTTTATGGTCTTCGTGCATCTCGTACCTATTTCCTCTTTTTCAGCTGTTAGATATGGTACATTCTCTAATAAAACACCATAGGTATTTTATTTGTGCCTTTCTGTCTTTCTTTATTGACCCAAGATAAGTGTCACTTATCACCTTGGTGTTGATCCACGTGTCATACATTTTTTTCACCAATATAATCCCTCCACTTTCTGAATATTCGGAAAGTGGTAAGTTCATTTATGACGGGAACGTCTTGCCGCCTCTTCCCAACTATCATAATGCTTTCTTCGGAAATGATGAGACATATGTCACGCCCATTAATGCTCAGGACACGTGTCTTATTGTATCTGTAATTTTCAGTGTCTATTTAGGGTTTTCTGCGGCTGCATCAATTTTGCGACGGTTCCATGATGATGGTTCATAATGACGACTTCTGATGACGGTTCTTCTCTATAAGTACTGTATCATATACAACTTTGAAAATCTCTTCTTCTCTCTTGCATTCATATTCTAACTCTTCTTGTAATTCTTCCTCTTTCTTTATGTTTTCACTATTAAAAATGACCTCCCATTCTTCAAACCATTCAGGACCCCCACAAGATAGTGACTTTTTATGAAGTTTTCCCTATCTTCTGCCCCAACTAGAAGTAGAAGAGGTGGTAGACTTTGTAGCTTAGGCTCTCTCTCTAACCGTAGTTCTACCCCTTCTCAGAAAAATATTGCCAAACCTTCCTCTTGTAGAGCAAGAACTTCCATAATCCTTAGATCTTCTTCTAGAGGGAAAGACCACAATAAACCCATGTGAGAGCCCACAGTGTCTGAGATTGTTCCTCAAGAATTTTCTTTCATATCAGATTGTGAAGCTATGAGAAAACAGGTCTCTTCCATAGCATCACTTAACCATGCTGATCATTACCTTAGTTTTATCACTTCTAGTCTCCTTCCCTTAGTTCATCATGAATGCAACTAGAAACCAAATTTCCCAGTGGTAACCCCTAGTGTTGATGATAGAATTACCGTTTATCATGAAGGTTATTCATTTGTTTATACCTACCCTTTTACTTTAAGGTTCAACCCTCATATCAACCTCTTAATCATTGAATCTTGTCGTTATTTTAATGTCTGTCTTGGCCAAATAGGTCCGACCATGTAGAGGACAGTAGCTTGCCTTCATTATTTGTAAAATTTGGTCTTCGCCACTTTTACTTTTCGTCAATTACTCCATCTACACTCCCTAAGCTCTTTCGCGAGGGTGTTTTCTCTCTCGTGACAAGAAGTAAGAGAGTTTTAGTCAGCCCCAAGGATGACCGTGACCGTGGTTGGTATGCTCGGTTTGTAGTTGTTCCCAATCGTGACTTAGTGGGTGATGATAATATGCCCTTTCCTGACAAGTGAAACTTTTCACGTGAGTATTTTTTTCTCTTATTTCATTGTTTCTCTCAAGGTTTTAATATTTCTTACATGCATTTATGTTCATTTTTCAGCCTTCATGGAAGTTTTCAGAGAAATACCTGCCTTTCGTGACTGGGTAGAAAAAATGTTTATTGTTGCTCCCATGGACCAATGATCATGGAAATTTCTTTCTCAGAAATTTGGATGGAAATTTCTTTCTCAGAAATTTGGCCATGATAGCTTATAGTACGATATAGTTTGGCCATGATCTATGCATATTCTGGGTTACGTCAAGCATTCAAGAGTTGTAAAGTGCTTTGCTCGGGCCAATATGGCACCGGGTACCAACCATGCCTCACCTAGGTTGGGGTGTGAAAAACTTGGTATTAGAGCAGAACGTGTCTTAGGGAGTCTACAAAACCGTGTCTAGTAGGGTCTTGTTTATGGATGTATTGTGCACCACATTGATAAACAGGAAGCTGCAGGACATTTAGGATTAGTTAACCTTCTTTCTAATCCAGATCATGTTTTATAGAGTTGAGTCGGAAGGAGTCAATGTCTAACTCTTATGCGATAAATGTTGTATAGAGACGCCCGACAGAAGAAGAGTTACATCTAGTCAGAAGGGTAAGGCCATTGAGGGGGAAGGTACTAGTAGACCACCTCCAGTTGATGTAGATCAATTGAGGTTCGAGTTGAGTCATCTTCTTGAGTATCCCCTACTCCACCAGCACCAGAGGAGCTTTATAGAGATTTAGCATCTCCAGTACCTCAACAAGTGCCTACTAATCATGATCTCAGGAGTTCTATGCATCTTTGACCGAGTTAGTAGCTACACAATGGCATAATAGAGAGCCATCTAGTGCGGGAACTTCTGAGGGACCCGGAGGTTTGAGGGTCCGCGATTTTATTGCTTTGATCCATCCAAAGTTCACGGGGACAGATCAGTACGAGGATCCCCGAGATTTTATAGACCGGCATTATAGGATCTTTCGAGTTATACATGCTTCTAAGACGGAGGTGGTGAAGTTAGCAGCTTTTAGGCTGCGATATGTAGCTGTGTATTAGTATGATTCATGGGAATTATCCATAGGAGGAAAATGCGCAACCAGCAAAGTGGGGAGAATTCTCCAGAGCCTTTATGGAGCATTACCTACCATTGTAGATTCGGGAGGCCAAGGTTGATTAGTTTTTAGCCATACAGCAGGGTGACATGAGTTTTCGCGAGTACAACCTCAGGTTTGATTTGTTGGCCAGGTATGCCCCATCTTTGGTTGATACGATACGAGCCAAGACACATCTATTTATGGTAGGGCTGGCACAAGAGGTAGTTGAAGCTTTTAAGATTCCTCGCAGAATGACAATATGGACATATCTCAAATTCAAGATGTCGCCCATAATCTAGAAGTCATGACCCAACTCTCATTGGAGCCGCAACAGCGCCTAATATACTAGTTGCCAGGAAATCCAACAGTCACATAATAACTATGAAATCTAATAACATGGTTTAATAACTCAACAACGGAGAATATCATGAGCATCTACCTCGTAGTCTCCCAAAGCTGGTAGTAACAAAACTCTAGATATCACCTCGTCTAGAAGTACCTGGATCTGCACACAAAGTGCATAGTGTAGTATAAGTACAAGTAATCCTATATACTTAATAAGTAACAACACTAAACTTGGGCTAAAAACAGTGACGAGCTCAGTAACAACATCAAATACGAATATCAATAACCAGTAACAGTTTAGAATATAAAGGAACCAATAGAAACATGTAGCTCAATGGTATTATGTTTAACTTGTTCACATTTCAAAAATTTAGACATGCTTTCCATTTATAGAAGTTAAAGGCCAATGCGGATAAAAGATTTTATTATCATCTAGCATGAGGAAAGTATATCTCTATGCCTACATGTCAAATATACATGTCAAATTAACAATATCATAGTGGATCTATCAAGAATAATCACACTTAGTACTGTGCGGGTGTCTGACATAACTGTGATGACCCGAAAGGTCATCCCGTATATTTCTAGCTAATTATGTATTCCGAGGTTGTGAAAACCTCCTTCTATCTCACCTTGATTTACGTGCACAGCCCGGACGTGTAGTCGGGAAGCCATTATGTCAAAAATTGATAAAAATGAAAATTTTGTATTGGGAATTTGAATAAAGTAGACTTCAGTCAACGTCTTTGTTAAACGGACCCGGACCCGTGATTTGACGGTCCCGGAGGGTTCGTAGAAAAATATGGGACTTGGGCGCATTCCCGGAAATGAATTTCGAGGTCCCAAATCCGAGAAATGAATTTTTAAAGAAAATTGTTTTCTGAAAAATATAAAGGTTTTTGAAAATGAAATTTGAGGCGAAACCTGTGATGTCGGGCCCTTATTATGATTCCGAAGCCCGGTACAGGTTCAATACGATTTATATGTGTTATCTGTGAAATTTGGTAAGAAACGGACTTAACTTGACGTGATTCGGACCTTAAATGCAAAACTTAATGTTTATAGAAGTTTGAAGAATTTTCATGGATTTTTAGTTTAATTCATCGTGTTAGTGTTGTTTTATGTGGTTTGAACCCTCGAGCGAGTCCGTGTTAGGTTATATGACTTGTGTGTGTGGTTGGACAGGGTCCCGGGAGGCCTCGGGTACTTTTAGGATGCTCATCGGGTGTTAGCACTTGGAAGACAGTTGAACCATTGTTGGTTCTGGTGTCTCGCACCTGCGATGGACCTTCCGCAGGTGCGACGAGGAGTTCGCAGGTGCGGAACTTAGCCCAAACCCCCAATCCTCGCATGTGCGGTTAGTTTTCCGCAGGTGCGGCCATTTGACCACAGGTGCAATCCCAGACTCTTTAGTGGGTTTTCGCACCTGTGATGATAGTTCCGCAGGTGCGGTCCCAAGGTCGCAAGTGCGGAATTGCTGGGCAGAAAAGGAGCAGAACCGAGGATTTATGTTATTTTTATCATTTTTGAATTGGGGAGCTCGGGAGAGGCGATTTTTAGAGGCTTTTGCACCTGGGTAATTTGGGTAAGTGATTTCTATCCATTATAGACCAATTTCCATGTTTCCAATCTTAAATCCAACCTTTAATTTCGAAACTTTTGGGTAGAAAATGGGATAAACTTCATAGACCAAATTATTGAGTTTTGATTGGGTTTTTGACCTCCGATTTGAGAGATTTCATATGTTTAGACTCGTGAGTGAATGGGTGTCCGGAAAATATAATTTTTACCCGATTCCGAGACGTGGGCCCGGGGAACGTTTTGGGCAATTTTCCTAATTTCGCTTTTTAGCTTCGAATTTATTTGTTAAACTAGTTGCTTGTAGTATTATTTATACGATGCTATTGATTTGAGTATATTTGGGCCCTTAGGAGTCAGATAACCGTGGCAAGAACGTGATTTCAAATTTGTTTTGAGCGGTTGAGGTAAGTATCTTGCCTAACCTTGTGTGGTGGAATTACCCCTTAGGATTTGAGTCTTCTATGTTGATTGTAGTCCGTGTACGCGAGGTGACGAGCGCATGCTCGGACTTATTTGTGGAAAGTTGACCTTTTAGGAATCTTAGATCCTTATATTCGTCAAGTATGAATTGTCCTTAGCATGATTGAATTTCCTAATTTCTAGTGTCTTCTTTATTTGCTTAAATGTGGAAGTTCTTACTTTTGGATTTACTCCTATTGCCTACTTGACTCCTAAGTGACTTATCTGAAGGTTTATTTCCTTTACTGCCATGATATATCTTCTTAATTGCGTATCTCAAATTTGCAATTATCTTCATCTCAAACTATAATTGTTTTGGTCTTAAATGAAGTTATGATTATTCTCTGCTGCTTGTCCTTAAGTGGAAATTGTTTAATATTCTCGTAACGGCTCAAACTTAAAGTAAGTTTAGATATTTTATACCTTTGTGACTTGCCTTATATAGAGTTATCGGATTTGTGTTGATTTCTTGTTGTTCACCCGTGTAATTAGGTGCGGCTGTTACATGCTATTTCCTTCCTTGTGGAGTGATTTATTAATATGCCTAGCTCTCCTTATTATGTTTATATCTCGTGAACTAGTTTTGCCTATCTTTTGATCGAAGGTTATCGAGTTGATGTATTAATTGTATTTCAAACTGTTGCCCGTGTTGTTGTTGTTGTTGTTGTACTGGTTGTGGTGATGCACGAGGTTTATGTCGTGCGGTTATTGATATGGGGATTTGCACGAGGTTTCTGTCGTGCCGTGTTTACTACTGATATTGCACATGCGGCGTGATAAGGCGGGATACGAGATTGAGTGTTGCGCATGTGGCGTGACAAGGTGGGAACATGTTTATGCACGTGTGGCGAAACAAGGCGAGCATATACTTTAATATTGCACATGTGGCGTGACAAGGTGGGAACATATTTATGCACGTGTGGCGAAACAAGGCGGGTATATACTTTAATGTTGCACACGTGGCGTGACAAGGTGGGTTATGGCAGGGATTGTTTATGATAACTGTGTTGGCCTGGGGGCATTTCTTGTTGTTGATATTGTGTACTGGAACACTTACCGTGTGAGTTCATTCGTGTGGAAATTTATGAGATGGAAATGTACGTGTTGCCCCTTTATTTTCCTTTTGTCTATTGGTTGTTGAAATCAGGTTAGGACACATGCACAAGCATACACGTAGCTAGAGCACCTGCCAGAGTAGTCACTAAGGAGCCGCCAAAAGTTCTAGTTGGGGGACCGGAGACGCCTGTTGTTACACCCTAACTTCAGGAGACCTTTGCACGGTTCTGGGATGTGATTGGTACCTTAACTCAGGCGGGATGGATTCCTGGGTGCACCAGCTATTTCACAAGGAGGGGGAGGAGCTCAGACTCCCGTCGCCCATACTCCGGAGCAGCAAGATCAGGTTGGTCAGGTTCCAGGTGTCATGGAAGCACAGCCTGGGATCCCAGTTCCGCCCGTGGTTAGGGCAGCATCATCTGAGGAGGAACAACTTAGACTCGAGAGGTACAAGAAGTACCACCCTCCTACCTTCAGTGGATTGGCGGCAGATGATGCCCAGGGTTTCCTGGAGGAGTGTCACCGCATTCTTCGTACTATGGGTATTGTGGAGACGAGCGGGGTTGCTTTCGTTACGTTCCAGCTCAGGGGAGCGGCTTATCAGTGGTGGCGGGCATATGAGTTGGGTAGCCCGGCCGAGTCAGCTTCACTTGCATGGGGTCAGTTTTTAGAGATGTTCTTGAGTGAGTTTGTACCTCAGTCCCTTCGAGATGCATGGCGTGTGGAGTTTGAGCAGCTGTACCAGGGCACTATGTCAGTATTAGAGTATGACGTTAGGTTCAGTGATTTGGCCAGACATGCACCTACTTTGGTTGATACAGTTAGAGAGCGTGTTCGCAGATTCATTGAGGGACTCAAGCGTGATATTCGGTTTAGCATGGCTCGGGAGTTAGAGTCAGATATTTCATTTCAGCAGGTGGTAGGGATTGCTCACAGAGTTGAGGGTATGCTGGATCGTGAGAGATACGATAAGCGGGACTATGATAGAGATGTCAAACGAGGTCAGGAGAGAGAGGGCAGAGAGGTGAGGAGGCCTCGTGGGCCAGAGAGATTTACTGGCCCTTATTATAGAGGCAGGAAGCGACACGGTAGAGGTTTTATGGGTCAACCAGTTCAGTTCGCATTGCCAGCTTCGCATGGAGTTTCAAGTACTCATGGGTCTCAGAGTACTCGGGACGCGTAGTTTCCACAGCCACGTCAGCAGAGAGGTTTTTTGAGTGTGGAGATATCGGCCACAGGATGAGACATTGTCCTAGGCTCCGGGAAGATGTGTCACAGCAGGGTATTCAGGCTAGTAGAGAGCGCCCAAGAGGGGGAGGCCCGGCCCATTGATGTGTTTCGTATAGTAGGCTGGAGGCCGTTGTGCCAGATATTATAGTACAAGTATGTTTTGTTTTGTTACAGAGGGGCACCATTTGTATTTCATTATAGCTCAGTTGATCGGGACGAGTTCCCTCATTGTTGTTTTGTTTATGAGT
This sequence comes from Nicotiana knightiana, assembly GCA_005239525.1. Taxonomy (NCBI): domain Eukaryota; kingdom Viridiplantae; phylum Streptophyta; class Magnoliopsida; order Solanales; family Solanaceae; genus Nicotiana; species Nicotiana knightiana. The sequence continues at coordinate 45,814 of ML394915.1, read as the reverse complement.
AGGTTTCATGATTCGCACATTACTTTTGTGTTTTCTCCTGTTCGGAGATTCTGCAAGTAGTAGCCCATGTTTATTGTTTGTCTTTGTTCAGTATTGAGAGATATGAAACCAGTAGTAAATTCCTATTGTCCAGTACGATAAGTTTGATGTGATTCCTAAGTATTTTTGTTTACGAGTTGTGATTTTGATACTCCATCGAGATGTGAGATCAGCTAGCATTATGATTTTTATCAGCTGAGATGAATTAGTGGAGGAATTTCAATTGGCATGATATATTTTCGGTATGTGATTCAGAGTTGAGGGCGAGGTCCTCGTGATGTTTGTGATACGATATGTTTGGACCGGGCTGAGTACCGTAGTGGAAATTATATCAGGATGGTATCCTTGTGATTTGTTCATGTGATTTAGTTCCTTCCTTGTTATGTTGTTGTGTAAGTTAGCATTGATAGAGGATTGTGCATGTCGGGCTTGTTTGATAGTTTCCTTATGTGTTTCTCCTTTCATATTCAGTCATTTTCATTTTGTGCTCCTTGAGTTTTATCCTGCGGGGTGTGTGCCCGGTGGTGTTAGCTGTGGCTTGGTGATTTGGGTGTCAAGGTTGTGAAGTCTTCGTGTTTCTTGATTTATTATAAGTGTGATGGAGGTTGGGAATGTAGTTCTATCGGATATGAGGCAAATTGCCAATGCTGAGTTGATTTCAGGCAGTCATTGCGACCCAAGTGTTATTGTGAGCCTATGTATGATGTGCCATATTGTGTGGTTGTGCCTTATGGGTATAGTCATGAGTTAATGCATCTGGTTTGGGCTAATGTCGGATGTGGATTTAGAATCGGGTATTTTGAAAATGAGTAGAAGGTCAGAAATTGAGGTATGAGGCTTATCACTAGTATTAGAAAAGCTAAATTGTGGTTGTGGTGGTGTCGTCGGGATTACGTAGGTTGGGGTGACGTGGAATCACCCGCGGGTGTGTGTTGGAAATGCGCAATCAGTGACTGGATGAGTTTAAAGTGAATCTTAGCACGTTCGAGGACGAACGTTTGTTTAAGAGGGGGAGATTGTGATGACCCGAAAGGTCATCCCGTATATTTTTAGCTAATTCTGTGTTCCGAGGTCTTGAAAACCTCCTTCTATCTCACATCGATTTGCATGCGCAGCCCGGGCGTGTAGCCGGGAAGCCGTTATGTGAAAATTTGATTAAAATGAAAATTTTGTATTGGGAATTTGAATAAAGTAGACTTCAGTCAACGTTTTTGGTAAACGAACCCGGACCCGTGATTTAATGGTCCCGGAGGGTCCGTAGAAAAATATGGGACTTGGCGCATGCCCGGAATCGAATTCCGAGGTCCCAAGTCCGAGAAATGAATTTTTAAAGAAAATTATTTTCTGAAAAAATATAAAGGTTTTTGAAAATGAAATTTGAGGCGAAACCTGTGATATCGGGTCCGTATTATGATTCCGAAGCCCGGTACAGGTTCGATATGATTTATATGTGTTATCTGTGAAATTTGGTAAGAAACAGACTTAGTTTGACGTGATTCGGACCTTAAATGCAAAACTTAATGTTTATAGAAGTTTGAAGAATTTTAATGGATTTTTAGTTTAATTCATCGTGTTAGTGTTGTTTTATGTGGTTTGAACCCTCGAGCGAGTCCGTGTTAGGTTATATGACTTGTGTGTGTGGTTGGACGGGGTCCCGAGGGGCCTCGGGTACGTTTAGGATGCTCATCGGGTGTTAATAACACTTGGGAGACAGCTGAACCATTGCTGGTTCTGGTGTCTCGCACCTGCGATGGACCTTCCCCAGGTGTGGACACGCAGGTGCGGCGAGTAGTTCGCAGGTGCGGAACTTAGCCCAAACCCCCAATCCTCGCAGGTGCGGTTAGTTTTCCGCAGGTGCGGAGCCGCAGGTGTGGCCATTTGACTGCAGGTGCGACCCCAGACTTTTTAGTGGGTTTTCGCACATGCGATGATAGTTCCGCAGGTGCGGTCCTAGGGTCGCAGGTGCGGAATTGCCGGGCAGAAAAGGATCATAACCGAGGGTTTATGTTATTTTCACCATTTTCGAATTGGGGAGCTCGGGAGAGGCAATTTTTAGAGGCTTTTGCACCTGGGTAATTTGGATAAGCGATTTTTATCCATTATAGACCAATTTCCATGTTTTCAATCTTAAATCCAACCTTTAATTTCGAAAATTTTGGGTAGAAAATGGGATAAACTTCATAGACCAAATTATTTAGTTTTGATTGGGTTTTTGACCTCCGATTACTGGATTTTATTCCAAAGATGTGATCTTAGAGCTCGCTTACACTAAGTATACCATCAGTGGGAACTTTGCTTTCTTTTTGGGAAGTGTCTCTGTCCCAGTAAAAGGAGGTCGTGTACCACAGTTCGAGTTAAAAAGAAGAAAGGGGCTGCGATAGAAAGAGAGGGCACAAGAGAATCAAGATACGACATTCGTTGGAACAAAAGAGAGCAACAAAAAATAACTTAAGTAAAGATCTGGTTGATTCCATTCGTCAGTCACTAAGGGAAATGACTCTCGATTGAGAAAAAACTTGCCACCTTTTTTGTATGAGAGATTTTCATATGTTTAGAATCGTGAGTGAATGGGTGTCCGGAAAATATAATTTTTACCCGATTCCGAGACGTGGGCTCGGGGAACGTTTTGGGAAATTTTCCTAATTTCGCGTTTTAGCTTCGAATTTATTTGTTAAACTAGTTGCTTCTAGTATTATTCATACGATGCTATTGATTTCAGTAGATTTGGGCCATTGGGAGTCGGATACCCGTGGAAAGAACGTGATTTCAAATTTGTTTTGAGCGATTGAGGTAAGTATCTTGTCTAACCTTGTGTGGGGGAATTACCCCTTAGGATTTGAGTCTACTATGTTGATTGTAGTCCGTGTACGTGAGGTGATGAGCGCATGCTCGGACTTATTTGTGGAAAGTTGACCTTTTAGGAATCTTAGATCCTTATATTCGCCGAGTATGAATTGTCCTTGGCATGATTGTTTCCTAATTTCTAGTGTCATCTTTATTTGCTTAAATGTGGAAGTTCTTACTTTCGGATTTACTCCTATTGCCTACTTGAATCCTAATTGACTTATCTGAAGGTTTATTTCCTTACTTTCATGCTATATCTTCTTAACTGCGTATCTCAAATTTGCAATTATCTTCATCTCAAACTATAATTTTTTTGGTCTTAAATGAAGTTATGATTATTCTCTGTTGCTTGTCCTTAAGTGGAAATTGTTGAATATTCTCGTAACGGCTCAACCTTAAAGGAAGTTTAGATATTCAATACCTTCGTGACTTGCCTTATATGGAGTTATCGGATTTGTGTTGATTTCTTGTTGTTCACCCATGTAATTAGGTGTGGCTGTTACATGATATTTTCCTTCCTTGTGGAGTGATTTATTAATATGCCTAGCTCTCCTTATTATGTTTATATCTCGTGAACTAGTTTTGCCTATCTTTTGATCGAAGGTTATTGAGTTGATGTATTAATTGTATTTCGAACTGTTGCCCGTGTTGTTGTTGTTGTACTGGTTGTGGTGATGCACGAGGTTTATGTCGTGCGGTTATTGATATGGGGATTTGCAAGAGGTTTCTTCCATGCCGTGTTTACTACTGATATTGCACATGCGGCGTGATAAGGCGGGATACGAGATTGAGTGTTGCGCATGTGGCATGACAAGGTGGGAATATGTTTATGCACGTGTGGCGAAACAAGGCGGGCATATACTTTAATGTTACACATGTGGCGTGACAAGGTGGGAACATGTTTATGCACGTGTGGCGAAACAATTATACTTTAATGTTGCACACGTGGCGTGACAAGGTGGGTTATGACAGGGATTGTTTATGATAACTGTGTTGGCCTGGGGGCATTACTTGTTGTTGATATTGTGTACTTGAAAACTTACCGTGTGAGTTCATTCGTGTGGAAATTTATGAGATGGAAATGTACGTGTTGCCCCTTTGTTTTCCTTATGTCTATTGGTTGTTGAAATTCGGTTAGGACACCTGCACAAGCATACACGTAGTTAAGTACTATTAATGGATTCAGGACTCCTTGTTGTTGTCAAATATAGATACTCTTGTTGTGCTTACCGTATGGGTGGGAATGACCCAATTGGCACGTGAGTCGTCCGTGCAGTTAGTACTTTAATGAGGGCGCAAGTTTCCAAGTGTTAGGGTTCGGATATTGGGACCCGTAAATGATGATTTGTCCGAGGTTCGGAACCTCGTGGAGATGACTATGAATTTGATGTAGAAATTGATGAATTTGTTGAGTCATTACATGCTCGTATTGTATATTTACATGCCGGATTTGTCTGTGATATATTCAGTCTTTGTGTTACTTCATGGTTTCCGCTGATACTTATTGTTTTCCTTCTTTATCGAACTCACTGTCTTTTTAGCTATATTGCGTAGCCTTTATGTATATCATTATTTTCTTGATTTCTATATTGATATTTGTTCAGTTTTTATTAGACCAGCGGGTGTCTTAACTAGTCCTCGTCACTACTTCACCAAGGTTAGTCTTGATACTTACTGGGCACCACTGTGGTGTGCTCATACTATTCTTCTGCACATTTTTTTGCAGATTCCAGGTTTTCGCATAGCCGGCTGAGTGATTGATAGTAGCGCGGTTGCTGTTGTGGAGACTCAAGGTAAAACCATTTCAGCGTTCTCGGTTTCGGAGTCACCATCTTATCTTTTGTATGCACTATTGCACTTATTTCTGAACAGTGGTATTTTAGGAGTTTAGTGTAAATTCTTAAAAGCTTATGACTTGTACTTCCGGGTTTTGGGAATATAAAATGTGTAAAGAATTATTTATTTCAGAAAGGTATTAGATTCCATTTATTATTATTGTTATTCCTGAATATTAGGCTTATCTAGTCCTTAAGACTAGGTGCCATCACGAGACCCAACGGAGGGAAATTTGGGTCGTGACAATAACTGCCCATCATCAAGCACGTATATATAGAACATTGTGCTTGCGCCCACTGCTGGCATGTCAGAATCCGGAGGGGAGGATCCTGCCCAAGCACTAATCATAATCATATAGCCTAATAGTGAGACCTGTTTTCGCGTCTCGTTCAAGTGTAAGATAAACACAACTCAAAATACTCAGTCTAACAGTATTGCACATAGGAGGCATCAACAACATGTAAGGAATCACACAAGAAGTATTGAGACATAGATATCATACACGGATATAACATCATGACTGAGAACATGTGTACAAATAAGTCAAACAACTCAGAGACGACAAGTATAGCCCTATTGAGTCTCAAACCAATAACACATTGCCTAGACATGATTTCTAACATAAATAAGAACTCAAACAGACATACATGTTTAGAACACGTATATAACGAGGCATGGTAGCCAACCAACCCCATAATAGACTAAAAGTCATCTCAATTCATGAACACACTGGTGCGCGTACACACGTCCATCATCTAACACGTACCTCACCCCAATACATTTAATTTAACATAGTTCCCAGAGTTAAATACCCTTAAATCCAAGTTTAGATATATTACTTACCTCAAAGCGCCTAAATCAGTACTCCAAAAAGTCCTTGCCACACGTATCGACCTCTGAGCGACTCGAATCTAGTCAAACCAACTTAATACCATCAATAATAGCCATAGGAAACAATCCCAAATGATAAAGCTAAAGTCTTGAATCAAATATGCAAAGTCAACCCCGGGACCGCACCTCGGAACCCCACAAAATTCATAAATTCATCCAACCATTCAATTACGAGTCCAACCATACTAATTTCATAAAATTTCATCCACAAATTGGCCCCCAAACCACCAATATCACTCTCCAACAACATAGTCTAAAATTCCCAAATTTCACTTCAAATTCAAATAAACTAGGATTAATAATCAATGAGTAATAAAAATATAACATCAAAAATGATTAAAGTTCACTTACCTCTTCAATTGTAGCAAAAAGTCTCCCCAAAATTACCCTTAGCCGAGCTCCATAAATCCAAAATGAGAAAAATGACTAAAACCCTCGTTTTAAAAGTCTGCCCAGCGATTCTCGCATATGCGGTCAATATGGTCGCACCTGCGATGCCGCTTTTGCGATCAAAGTTTTGCTTATGCAGAAATCACTTAAATCCTGACCTCATGCACCTATGGTCCCCTTTCCGCACCTACCAGACCGCTTCTATGACCAAACATCTGCATCTGTGGACAACCATTTTTCGTCCAAATTTTGCTTCTTCGCTCACACGTCCGCATCCATGGGCTTGCAGATGCGTAAATCCCTTGCATCTGTGCTCCTCCACCAGCCCAGCCTTGCCCGCTTCTGCAACTACCAGTCCGCACCTACAGACTCGCATATCATCAATGAATACTATGATAAAAAAATCAAGATATGGCTGGAACACGATGTTCATCAAGTGCATAAAGGCTGTTGTGGCATTAGTTAGTCCAAAAGACATCACTAGAAACTCGTAGTGACCATAGCAGGTCCTAAAATCTGTCATCGGAATATTTGAATCTCGAATCTTCAACTGATGATAACCAGACCTCAAATCAATCTTTGAGAACACTCTAGCACCCTGAAGTTGATCAAATAAGTCATCAATACGCGATAGGGGGTACCTATACTTAATAGTAACCTTGATCAGCTGCTTGTAGTCAATACACATCATCATAGTACCATCCTTCTTCTTCACAAATTGAACCGGTGTACCCCATGGTGACCCACTGGTCCTGATGAAGCGCTTATCAAGTAGTTCCTTCAATTGCTCCTTCAACTCAATAGGTTCCATGCGAACGGTGAAATAGAGATGGGATGAGTGCCCGGTACCAAGTCAATACCAAAATCAATGTCGTTGTAGGGTGGCATGCCTGGCAAGTCTGCTGGAAATACATCTAGGAAGTCTCTCACTATCAGAAATGACTCAACAGTAGGATTATCAACACTAACATCCCTCACGAAGGCCAAAAATGCCAAACATCCCTTCTCAACCATCCGTTGAGCCTTCAAATGTGAAATCACTCTACTAGGAACATAATCCAAGAATCCTCTCCACTCCAACCTCGGTACCCCTAGCATCGCCAACGTCATGGTCTTAGCGTGACAATCAAGAACATCGTGAAATGGTGACAACTAGTCCATGCCCAATATCATGTCAAAATCAACCATGCTAAGCAATAAAAGATCGACTCTCCCTAATAGCCACCACACACAACCGATATAGTCCACAACAATAGAATCACCCACCGTCGTAGATACATGAATAGACATAGCTACAGAATCACGAGGCATATCCAAATAATGAGAATAGTATGATTACACATATGAATAAGTGGAACCAAGGTCAAATAATACTGAAGCATCTTTGTGGCACACTGAAACAATACATGAGATCACATCATTGGAAGAAATTGCCTCTGTCTTGGTGGGAAATGCATAGAAACAAGCTTGACCACCACCTGACTGACCTCCCTCTCTGGGGTGACCTCGACCGGCACGGCCTCCACCCCGAGCTGGCTGAGCGGGTGGTGTAGCAACAGGTGCATGATTCATATACTGACCTCCATGCTACACTAGACCTCTGTAATGACGAGGGTAATACTTCCTCACATGCCCCAACTCTCCACAATCGTTAGAACCTCGAGCCAGAAATGATTATGTGTCCTGAATTAGACCCCCCAAGAACTAGAATAACCACTGGGAGAACCCGGTATCGACAAAACCTGGGCTGATAGGAAATATTATGATCTCTGAGCTAGGAGTGCATAAAAAGATGACTGAACCAGGCGAGCTTCATATGAACAGTGGCTAGCTGATGCGCCACGATGAACTAGACGAGCCATCTGAGCAGGCATGAAAGGACAACCTCTGTTATAATATGACTGACCTCCAGATGAGGTAATACTAAATCCACGTGAACCACGGGACTTCTTTCCCTCTCACTCCTCGCGCTCAAGCTCGCGAACCTTCTCCAATCACCTAGCAATCTCAATCACTTGGTCAAACCTAGCATTTGTCTCAGCCTCTCGAGCCAAATTGCAACGTATAGCATAGTTGAGGCCATCAATGAAACTCCTGCTCCTCTATGTCTCTCTCAGTGGGAACCAACTATATAGCATGACGGGACATATCCTCGAATCTCATCTCATACTGAGTCACAATCATATCCCCCTAGTGTAGCTGCTTAAAATCTCTATGCAGCTTCTTTCTACGAGTCTGTGGGAAAAACTTCCCTAAGAAGAGAATCGAGAACTCATGCCATGTAAGAGGCACTGTGCCAACTGGATTGCTCAACTCATAAGGCTGCAACCATTTGTAAGTTGTCCCTATTAGCTGAAAACTGGTAAATACAACTTCATTAGTCTAAAAAATACCCGTTGTGCGAAGAATCCGCTGACACGTGTCTATAAATCCTGAGCATCCTCTGACTCTTCTCTGCTGAACTCTGGAGGTTTAAGGCTCCCAAACAGCTCCAAACTCCTCTGCTCCTCATCGGTCAAAGGTGGACCAACCTCGGCCTCAACAGCAATAACCGACTGAGCTGGTAACATCCCTGGTGTCTGAAGACCCTAAGCTAGTTGCTCAAAAGTATGGGAGGCATGAGTCTGTGAACCTCCATTAGCCTGTGAGGTAGTCGGTGCAACTGGAACCAAAACCTCCTGAGCCAAGCTTGTGCATACAGTCAAAATTTGGGCCAAGGAATCCTAAAGTCCAGGAATAACAATAGGCACTGCTTGTGCCTGAGCTGGTCCCACCAGCTCAACAACATTTTGTACATGCTCCTTAGCTGGAGCAACTGGTGGCTCCGCGGGTGATCCTCTAGTTGTGGTACGAGCATCACCTCGGCCTCTCGGGGCCTTAACTGGTGGTCGTCCGCCTGATTTGGTTGCACGTGTCCTCACCATCTGCGAGAATAGAAGAGTCAAGTTTCAAATTCCGAGAATAATAAAACCGCATGACAAGAATACAAGAAAGTGAAGTTTTCTAATAGTTAAGTAGCCTATCGAAGATAAGTACAGACGTCTTTTTACCTGTCTGCAAGACTCTACTAAACTTACTCATGACTCGTGAGACCTAAGAAACCTAGTTCTCTAATACCAACTTGTCACGCCCCAACTCCTTTCAGAGCCACGACGACGCCTAAAACTAGTTTCCAGGCAAGCCAACAATCACATAATAACTATGAAATCGAATAACATGGTTTAATAACTCAACATCGGAGAATATCATGAAATATTTGATAAAAACAACTAGAATATTACTACAACAACCATCCCAAATATCTGGTGTCAACGAGTACATGAGCATTACAGATTATCAAAAGACAAGGCCAATATCTGAATACAACTATCCGAATAGTAGAACAAAAATAATAGAAATAATGAAAAAGAACTTCAAAGTCCGTGAACGGTATAATAGCTACCTCGTAGTCTCCAAAAATTAGTAGCAACACAACTCTACTAATCACCACGTCCGGAAGTACCTGGATCTGCACACGAAGTGTAGAGTGTAGTATGAGTACAACCGACCCCATGTACTTAATAAGTAACAACACTAACCTAGGGCTGAAAGCAATGACGAGCTCAACAACAACAGTCAAATAGAAATATCAATAACCAGTAACAGTTTGTCGCGCCCCTTTTTCTCGCAAAATCGGGTTTCGACATTGACAACTCTTTTAAAAGGGAGGAAGGTTTTATTAAAAGAGAGAGTCGCCACCTAACGGATTAAGGTGCGTTAGGGCACATATTGAAAATGACTCGGGTTTACTAATTTGCGTCACCAAAGATCGGGTAAGGGCTCAAATTACCTCGAGGAGAGAGTGTTAGGCACTCCTCGAGGTCCACAAAGGTGGGTCCCGACCGAACTCAAATCATGTAAATTAGTCTAAGAGAGAAGAGGAACAGTGTGGATAAAGAAATAATTATTTTAACAGGAAAGGGGGATCCTAAGTTTTTTAGCCTAAAGGATCACCCCGTGCAACATAAATAATACTTCGTAACTCCCTCAAGATGGGGTGTTAGGGAATAGATTATCATCTCCTTCTACCCAATTACTATCTTTAAGTTATTTACCTAAAGCGTTCTAATCAATTCTAAGTCGTACCCTATGCATGCACTACCCATCCCTTGCCTATGGCCCAAGAGACGTTTGGACCTCTATTTTGATGGTCTAGACTTAAATTAGGTTTCTCAAAAAATGATAAAACTAGGCAACATACAAAACAAGTTGGACCTTCATGTAAAAGCAAATAAGGGCTCAAGTTAGCCTCCACACTTAGGCAGCAAATGCACGCAAACAAATTAGGTGTTTGATAGTTTCAACAATTAAAGTCGTTAGGCCCTATAGCCATGATTATATGTGATTCTGGATTTTGATCATGCGGGCCATTATGCAAAGTATAATTTCTAAGTGACATGCACAATTGCCTACTGATTATAATTATAAGCGGTTAAAACCTATAGACATGTTATCTAGGTGATTTACGCAGTGTTTGACAGTGATAAACACAAGAGATATTCAGAATTACTCAGTTTATTTCTATAGGCATGCTTTTTAATAGTATTCAACGGGACAGTGTTTTAAAATCCAATTTTAGCACTTACACCCTATAGACATGATTTCTACCTTTGATGACTAAAACTGGTTTTAGTTCCTATAGGCATGTCTACTAAGTGCGCAACTATGACAATAGCATACCAACATATTAAAACCCTATAGGCATAATTTCTAAAATGCAGATTTGTAGAACATAAATTAACATGACCCTATGAACATGATTCCTAATGAATATGCTGCAATGCAAATTGAACTTTGGTTACTTTATTTCATATAGGCATGGTATCTAACATGTAGAAGCAGAATAGATTAGACGGATTAAACATATATAGGCAAGTTAATTATCACACACAGTAACAGAACATATTCGAGCAAAGTAAACACTTATAGGCACGTTATCTAACACACAATAGCAGAACGTATTTGAGCAAAGTAAACACCTATAGGTAGGATTTCTACCCATTTCATGCAAATGTTAAAATAAACCCATTTTCCCAATTTTTACTAACACCCTAATTATTATTACAAATAATTATTACAGACCAGAATTTAATGAATGAATTACAAAGTAGGTAGAACTATAGGAAGCCTGCAGCAGGCCCAAATGCACCTGGACAGGCCAGGCCTTCAACTCATAGTAGCTCCAAAAGCCCATAGATACACAATAACCAATAGTGAATGATTCACCCATATCTCAAGGATAGCATACAAAACCCAAATCTCTAGTTTGTCGGAGTTCCTAAGGGCTTCAAGAACCCAGGGCAGTGCTCACACTAGAGAAAATAATCAGAAACAGTTCAAGGAAGACTAGGGACTAAATCCTAGTGTGTTAGAGTTCACAAGGGTCTCATATGAACCCTGAGCAGTGCTCACACTAGGGAGGCTAGAGGACATAACCTAAATAGTTTTGACTTTCAGCCAACAAAGAGTGAGGATTCAGGAGAGTAGGATGGGATTAGGGGGATACATTTAGGGACAGAATCACACATAGAACACAAACAAATAGCAACACATTTGAACCTAAGCATACTTAATCAAGTTTTTAGGAATTAACAAAGTCCCATGCTAATAAGGTCAGTTCATAAACATGTTCACATTGATAATAGAGATTTTAGATCAGATTAAGTCATAGGAAAGGAACACATTGATTAGCAGCAGGAACTGAGTAAGACAATTTAATAGAGATATCATAACATAGTGAGAACAGAACCAAACAAATCATATTATAATGGGTTCAACAAACAAACTGATGAATCTGTTAAGGCACACATCTATACATAATTAACCAGTCCTTAGGAAAGGTATGAAAGAATGTTTAACTCCAAAATATAGTCCTAAATAACACAGAGTTAGGCATATTTCATTAACCAATTCAACTAAGTTCAGCATGTCTTAACTACAAGTAATGACATTTAGGGTAACATAGTTTAATAGCGGTAACACATTAAGCAAGTAATTATAATGAAATGGCAAAGGATTCAATAACTCACAAGTTAAGATGAAACAGGGAAAAATGAATCCAACAGCGTAGCAATTAGCACCAAACAGAAGCAAAACACTTGAAGATTTCTGGCCTTGGCTTCCAGCCGGCCAGGAATCAAAACACAGAATAAGATTGCTCTAGAGAGTAGGAGCGTACAATTTTTTTTACATTACTGAAAATTTTTTGAACTCTGAATCTGTTTTTAAAGGGGAGTGAGGAGGGGTTTAAATAGTATTGGGATTGAACACACAAACATAGAAATAATTAGTCAAACACTAGAAAGGAAAGCACTTAAAAATCAGTGAGGAAGGAAAATTTTAAAACCCTAATTTCAGGTAAAATACACAAATCGGCAGAACATAAAAGGCAAAGAGTCACATGCTGCATAAAATAAGATGAATATAGACATATAGATAGGGCAAGTAAAAATTGGCAGAAAATAACAGATCCACACTACGCATATAGACGAGATAACATTCAAAATTACATAATCGAACCATACTTGGTTAGATCTTGAAGAGATCTGAAACCCCAGTTTTAGTATAAGTAAAAAATCACCAAAAATACACAGATATTCATAGAGATCCATACCATAAAAGAGAAAGGAAGAACAAAGACGGAAAAGGTTAAGGAACTGAACCATTTTTTATTCGAAGTTGAAGAGATCCGCTTGTCATGTTTAGGCAAGCAGTGTATAGAAGGTTCCAGTACCAAAGGGAAGTAAAATATGGCAAGAAAGAGTTAGGTAATTCCATGTCCAGTGGGATTAGGAGAGAACATTGGGGGGAGACGACTAGAGTTTAGGGCAGAGAGATGAGAGTGTTTGAAGGCGGCGGGTGAAGGGAAATGTTTAGGGTTAGGGGGTGTTTAGTTAATTAAAAAAGGGGGAAGGGATGTGGACTGTTGATCTTGAAAGATCAATGGCTAGGATTTAAAATTTGACCGGGGCGGGTTAAAATGGATGGGTACCGACCGGGTTATGGGGATTGAGTTAATTGATTTGGGTTGGGTATTATTAGGCTGATGTATAGGGTATTGGGTTGGGTATTAGGTCCGAAATTGATTAGGAATTTAGGCTAGTTTTTAAATACTCAATTTTAGTCAAATAAATAATTTATAAAAGTAATAAATAAGTAACAAAATATAATTTGTGCCTGAAAATGATTGAAAACAAGTATTCAACATTATAAAAATATAAAAAAAATTATTGTTTTCATAAATAAATTAATTATAAGTACATATAGGCTATTATTGCAAAATGTGCAATTTTAGCCTTTAAATATGCAAATGTAATTATACCAAATGTATTTAAAACCTAATATGGGTGTAAATGATGAGTTTAGATGATAAAATTATCATAAAAATAATTTGTAAGGTAATTAATGGGTATTTATATAATGAAAATGCAGAATTAAAGCCTTCAAAAATTATAGAAAATTATGAAAAATGCTTGTAAATCAAATGATGGTGCACATGCATTATTCTGAAAGTATATATATTTGAAGAAATATGAGAGAAATTGAATATCAACACAATTTAGAATATAAAGGAAACAATAGAAACAGGTAGCTCAATGATATTATGTTCAGCTTGTTCACATTTACGAAATTTAGACATCTTTTCCGTGTATAGCAGTTAAATCCTAATGCAGATAAAATATTTTATTTCTTATCTAGCATGAGGAAAATACACTTGTATGCCTACATCTCAAATATACATGTCAAATCAACAATATCATAGTGGATCCATCAAGAATAATCACACTTAGCACTGTGCAGGTGCCTGGCATAACTTCCCATCATCAAGCACGTATATATAACACTATGACTACGCCCACTACTAGTATGTTAAACTCCGGAGGGGCGGATCCTGCCCAAGCGGTAATCATAATCATATAGACCAATAGTGAGGTCTGGTTCACGTGTTGCCCCAAATCAATAACACTTAGCCCAATATAGGCCTGGCATACGCATCACCTCAAAATCAAAACCAAATCGGCTCCATGGCCCCCAAACTCAGTCATTTACCGTTCAAGTCTCAGATAAGCATAACTCAAAATACTCAGTTTAATTGTGTTGCACATAGGAGGCGTCAATAACATGTGAGGACAAAGATATCATACACGGATATAGCTCTATTTGTACATGCCTGAGAACATGTACAAATAAGGCAAATAGCTTAGATACATTAAGAATAGCTCTATCGAGTCTCAAACGAATAGCATATATCCTAAACATGATTTCTAACATGAATCAGAACTCAAATAAACATGCAGCTTGAGAAACACAGATATAACGAGGCACGGTAGCCAATCAATCCCATAATAGTATAAAAGTCATCTAAAATCATGAACATACCATTACATGTACACACGCATGTCACCTAGCGCGTACATCACCCCAATACTTTTATTTAATGTAGTTCCCAAAGTTAAATACCTCAAAATCCATGTTTATATATGTTACTTACCTCAAAGCATGTAAATCAATACTCCAAAAAGCCCTTGCCACACGTATCGCCCTCCGAGCGACTCAAATCTAGTCAAAGCAACTAGTACCATCAACAATAGCCATAGGAAACAATCCCAGATAATAAAGCTATAGTCTTGAATCAAATATTCAAAGTCAACCCCGAGCCCACACCCTGAAACCCGAAAAATTCACAAATTCCGAACACCCATTCAGTTACGAGTCCAACCATACTAATTTCATCATTTTCCATCCACAAATCGACTCCAAAACCACCAAATCTCACTTTCCACCAACATAGTCTAATATCCCCAACTTTCACTTCAAATTGACATAAACTAGGTGTAATAATTGATAGGTAATCAAAATCTAACATCAAAAGTGATTAAACTTCACTTACCCTTTCAATTGTTGCATAAAGTCTCCCAAAAATCGCCCTTACCCGAGCTCCGCAAATCCAAAATGAGATAAATGACCAAATCCCTCGTTTTAAAAGTTTGCCCAACGATTCTCGCATTTGCGGTCAATATGGTCGTACTTGCACCGCCACTTTTGCGGTCAAAGTTCCGCTTCTGTGGAAATCACTTAAATCCTGACCTCACGCACCTTCAGTCCCCTTTCCGCACCTTACGGACCGCTCTGCGACCAAACATATGCTTCTGCAGACAACCAACCTCCATCCAAATTTTGCTTTTGTGCTCATATGTTCACATCTAAGGGCCCGCAGATGCGAGGGATTTCCTCGCATCTGCGCTCCTCCAAAAGCCAAGCCTATCCTGCTTAGCGACCACCAGTCCGCACCTACGGACTTGCATATGCGGATACCCTTCCGCATCAGCGGACACTGCCTAGCCCAGCCTTCATCTGCGCCTGCAATCAATATGCCGCTTTTGCGGCCAAACCCTCGCAGGTGCGATTACACTAGAACCTTAAACCTTCAGCATAATTCTCTAAGTTCCAACATGATCCGCAAGTCATCCGAACTTCACCCGAGACCCCATACAAGCATACCAACAAGTCCTAAAAGGCAACGTGAACTTATTCGAAGCCTCAAATCACATCAAACAACATCAAAATCGTGAATCACACCCCAATTCAAGCCTAATGAACTTCCAACTTTTAAAACTAATAACGAACCATATCAAATCATCTCCGAATGACCTCAAATTTTGCACACTAGCGTCAAATGAGACAACGGACCTATTTCGAATCCTTAAAATAAATCCGAACCCGATATCAATAAATTCAACTATCGATCAAACCTCTCAACCTTCTGAACCTTTAACTTACCAATTTTCGCCAAAAAGCCTCAAACCAGCCTACGGACCTCCAAATCAACATCCGGACATACGCCTAAGTCCACAATCACCATAAAAAGCTATTAAAATCATCAAAACTCCATTCCAAAGTATTCTACACAAAAATAAAACTCCGAACAACTCTTTTAACTTAAGCTTTCAACTTTGGGACTAAGTGTCCCAATTAATCCCGGTACTTTCTCGAAGCCAATCTAACCACCCCAAAAAGTCACATGGCCACAAATGAACATAGAAGGGGCAATAAATAGGGAGAACAAGGCTACAATACAAAATATGACCAGTCGGCTCGTTACATTCTCCCCTAATTAAACAGACATTCGTCCTCAAACGGTTCTAGAATCATACGTGGAGTCTCAAATATGTGTGGATATATGCTATGCACCTCCTGCACAGTCTCCCAAGTGGCCTTCTCGACCGACTGATCTCTCCAGACTTTCATTGATGTTATATTCTACGACCTCAACTTCCAAACTTGCTAGTCCAAAATGGCCACCGGCTCCACATCATAAGTCAGATCCCCCATCTAGTTGTATAGTGCTATAGTCTAAAACATGTGACAAATCACCATAATACTTTAGGAGCAAACATAAAATATTAGGTGAACACTCGATAGACTAGGTGGCAAGGCAAGTGTGTAGGCCACCTCTTCAATCCTCTCAAGTACCTCAAAAGGGCCAATATACTAAGGGATCAACTTGCCCTTCTTCCCGAACCTCATCACACCCTTCATGGGTGAAACTCTAAGAAAAACCTTCTCGCCCTCCATATATGCAACATCGCGAACCTTCCTATCAGCATAACTCCTCTATCTGGACTGCATTGTATGGAGTTGCTCTTAGATCAACTTCAACTTATCTATGGCATCACGGACCAAATCATTGCCCAACAACCTAGCCTCCCCGGAGAATGACATCTCCTCCCATACCAGGCATTATAAGGAGCCCTCTGGATACTTAATTGAAAGTTGTGTTGTAAGCGAACTCTGCTAACGAAAGAAACTGATACCATGAACCTCTGAAATCCGCAACACAGGAACGTAACACGTCCTTCAAAATCTGAATAGTGTGCTCGAACTATCCGTCCGTAGGAGGATGGAATGATGTACTCAACTCAACCTGTGTGCCCAACTTGCTATACCGCTCTCCAAAACTGCAATATGAAATATGTGCCTCGGTCAGAAATGATGAAAAAGGTCACACCATGCAAGCGAATAATCTTCTGGATGTAAATCTGAGCCAACCGCTCTAAAGAATAGGTAATCATCACTGTAATGAAGTGCGTGGACCTAGTCAACTAGTCCACAACAAAACTATACTGCATCAAATGTTTTCAAGGTCCGTGTTAAGCCTACCACAAAATCCATAGTGATGAGCTCCCACTTCCACCCCAATATCTCCAATCTCTGAGTATACCCTCCCAATTTTTTATATTCATATTTCACTTGTTGACCATTCAAACACCGAGAGACATAAGCAACAATATCTTTCTTCATCCTCTGACACCAATAGTGTTGTTTCAAGTCATGGTACATCTTCGTGACACCTGGGTGAATCGAATAGCGTGAGCTGTAAGCCTCCTCAAGGATCAAATCTCTCAACCCATCCACATTTGGAACACAAACCCGACCTTGAAGCCGCACAACACTATCATCACCAATCACAACCTCTTTAGCATCACCCCGCTGAATCGTGTCCCTCAACACCATCAAGTGAGGATCATCAAATTGGCGAGCCTTGATATGCTTCAAAAACAATTACTGAGCCACAACGCAAGCAAAAACCTGCTAGGCTTCGAAACATCCAGTCTCACAAACTGATTGGCCAAGGCCTGAACATCTATGGCTAGTGGCTCCTACAGGTAATTATACAAAATTTCCCATACTCTCAGCCTTCGTACTCAATGCATCCCACTACATTGGCCTTCCCCGGATGATATAATATAGTGATATCATAGTTTTTCAGCAACTCTAACCACCTCCGCTACCGCAAACTAAGGTCCTTTTGCTTGAACAGGTGCTGGAGACTCTGATGGCTAGTAAAGACCTCGCATGGAACGCAATACAGATAATGCCTTCAAATCTTAAGCGCATGAAAAATGGGTGACAACCCTAAGTCATGCACATGGTAGTTCTTCGCATGAACCTTCAACTACCAAGACGCGTAGGCAATCACCCTATCGTCCTATATCAACATCGCGTCAAGCCCAATACGCGATGCGTCATAATGCACGGTGTAAGATTCCAAACCTATAGACAACACCAACACTAGGTTGTAATCAATGAAGTCTTGAGCTTCTGAGAGCTCTCCTCACACTCCTCAGACCATCTGAAAGAAGCACCCTTTTGGTTCAATCTAATCAAAGGTGCAATAATGGACGAAAAACACTCCACAAAACGGCAATAATAACCTACCAAACCCAAGAAGCTGCGAATCTTGGTAGCTAAAGACGGTCTAGGTCAACTCTGAACTGCCTCAATCTTTTTCAGATCCACCTTGATTCCCTCACTAGACACCACGTGGCCCAAGAACACCACTGAATCAAGCTAGAACTCATACTTGGAGAATTTAGAATATAGCTTCTTCTCCCTCAAAATCTGGAGTACGGTCCTCTGATGTTGCTCATGATCCTCTTGGCTTCGTGAGTACACCAATATATCATCTATGAATACTATGACAAAATATTCAAGATATGGCTGGAACACGAAGTTCATCAAGTGCATAAAGGTTGCTAGGGCATTGGTCATCCCAAAAGACATCACCAAAAACTCGTAGTGACCATACAGGGTTCTAAAATCCATCTTCGGAATATTCGAATCCTAGATATTCAACTGATGATACCTACACCTCAAAGAAATCTTCAATAACACTCTAGAACCCTGATGTTTATCAAATAAGTCATCAATGCACAATAGTGGGTACCTGTTCTTAATAGTAACCTTGTTCAGTTGTTTGTATTCTATGTACATATTCATAGACCATCCTTATTCTTCACAAATAGAATCGGTGCACCCCAAGGAGACACACTAGGCCTGATGAAGCTCTTATCAAATAGTTAATGTAGCTGCACCTTCAACTCAATACATGTCATGTGATATGGTGAAATATAGATGAGATGAGTGCCCGGTACCAAGTCAATACCAAAATCAATATCCCTGTCGGGTGGCATGCCCTAAAGGTCTACTGGAATTACATCTAGGAATTATCTTATTACTGGAACTAACTCAACAGTAGGAGTATCAGCACTAACATCCCTCACGAAATCCAAGTATGCCAAACATCCCTTATCAACCACCCGTTGAGACTTCATATGTGTAATCACTCTACTAGGAACATAATCCAGGGAGCCTTTCCACTCCAACCTCGGTAGCCCCGTCATTGCCAACGTCATAGTATGAGTGTGACAATAAAGAATAGTGTGACATGGAGACAACTAGTCCATGCCCAAAATCGCGTCAAAATCAACCATTCTTTGCAATAAAAGATTGACTCTGGTCTCACATCCCCCAATAGCCACCACACAGGACCGATATACATGGTCCACAATAATAGAATCACCCACTAGCGTAGATACATGAACATGCATAGCTAAAGAATCACGAGGCATATACATGTGATCACAATATCAAAAGCAACTAACTATGGCCTAGCGGGAAATGCATAATAACGAACATGACCACTACATGACTGACCTCCCCCTCTAGGACGACCTCAACAGGCACGACCGCTACCCTGAGCTAGCTAAGCGGGTGGTGTAGCAAATGGTGCAAGAGTCATAGAGTGGCCTCTCTGCTGCACTGGACCTCTGTGATGAAGGGGAAAAGACTTCCTCACATGCCCTAAATCTCCATAAATGTAACAACCTCGAGCCAGAAATGATTATGGGGCCTGAATCGGACCCCTAGAGCTAGAATAACCACTAGAAGAACCCGGTACTGAAAAACCCTAAACTGATGGGGCACGGTATGAGATCTGAGCTGAGACACTAAAAGATGACTGAACCGGTTGAGTGTCGTATGAACCGTGGTTAGGTGATGAACCATGATAAACTTGATGAGCCATCTGATCGGTCCTAAAAGGACGACCTCTGATGTAATATAACTGACCTCCAGATGAGGTACTACTGATTCCACCTAAACCACGGGGCCTATTGCCCTCTCGCTCCTTGCGCTCAAGCCTGAAAACCTTCACCAAACGCCTAGCAATCTTAACCACCTGGTCAAACCTAGTATATATTGTAGCCTCTCGAGCCAACTATAACGTAGACCATAGTTGAGGCCATCAATGAACCTCCTGATCCTCTCTCTCTCTTAGTGGGAACCAACCGTATATCATGACGAGCCAAATCCATGAATTTCATCTCGTACGAAGTCACAGTCATATCCCCATAGCATAGCTGCTCAAAATCTCTACGAAACTCACCTCTGCGAGTCTGTGGGACAAATTTCTCTAAAAAGAGAATCGAGAACTCATGCCATGTAAGTGGCGTTGTGCCAAGTGGCCTACTCAACTCATAAGCCTTCCACCATTTGTAGGCTGACCATGTCAGCTGAAAAGTGATAAATGCAACTCCACTGGTCTCCAAAATACCCGTTATGCGAAGAATCTGTTGACGCCTGTCTAGAAATTCATGAGCATCCTTTGACTCTCATCTATTGATATCTGGAAGTTTAAGACTCCCAAACCGCTCCAACCTCTTTTTCTCCTTATCGGTCAAAGGTAAACCAACCTCTCCTCGAGCAGTAGCAACCGATTGAGCTGATAACACCCCTAGTGTCTGAAGATCCTGAGCTAGCTGCTCAAGAGTACGGGCGGTGGTAGTCTGGCACCTCTCTCAACCTGTGAGGTAGCCGGTGTAATTGGAATCAAAATCGTTTGATCTAGGCTCGTGCATACAGACAATATTTGCTCCTAGGCCTCATGAAGGCCAGGAATAACCATGGGCACTACTGGTACCTGAGTTGGTCCCACAAGCTCAACAACATCGGGTACCTTCTCCTCAGATGGAGCAACTAGTGGATCCACATGTGCTGCTTTGGCTGTGGTACAAGCCCCTTATCCTCTACCGCAACCTCGGACTCCCACGACTCTAACTGGTGGTACTGGTAGATGTCCGTCTGATCTGGCTACATGTTTCCTCACCATCTGTGAGATATTAGAAGAGTCAAGTTTCAAATTCTGGGAATAACAAATTCTCACAATAAGAATACAAGAAAGTGAAGTTTCCTAATAGTTTGGTAGCCTCTCGAAGAAAAGTACAGACGTCTATGTACCATCCGCAAGACTCTATTAAAATTTATCATGACTCATAGACCTAAGCACCTAGTTCTCTAATACTAATTTATCATGACCCAACTCCCACCGGAGCCGCGACAACGCCTAACACTAGTTGCCAGGCAATTCAACAACCACCTAATAACTATGAAGTCGAATAACATGGTTTAACAACTCAACATCAGAGAACATCAGGAGACCCAATATTCTTAGAGTACTCAATTGAGAAAAGGTTAAGGATCAAGGCTACAAGGAGTGAAAGATGAAGAGAGTGTTGAACAATTGAAACCACCTTGATGTGAGCAGTGCAGAAGCAGACACGAGGGGTCGTGTTGACGAGGTACAAATGCTTGTTTCATATATGGAACCCCAGGACATATGGAATGAAATTGTGTGACATTGATTATGAGGGTAATAGTCATTCGGGAGAGCCTATGTATTCAGTACCATTATTTCAGGGTGACAGATATAGAAGGGGAGTGTCAGGCTCGAGAGGGTTATGCATTAGAATGTTAGTGGGACCTTGAGCCCCCAGATAAGAGCCATTTAGGTATGTTACCTATACGTTAGTGAGCCTCTATATATATCTAGTATGATATTAGAAGATGTTGTTAACTCGATTAACATGGAGATAAAATGTCGCATCCAAGATGAGTCATACTAAAGTATTGTTAAGAGGTAGAAATGCTAAATAAGATAATGAATCTGGTAGTAGCTCAGAGACCCTAGAACTCCCGAGATAAGATGTAAATCATAGTATGAAACAAGTAATCTAGACATGGTAAGATTACTAAGCGATGATCATGACGAGGAAAGCGATAACATTTAGTAAGGGATTATACGTTAGAAAATTTTGATAAGTAGAATGATGACTTCTAGCATAAGATAATGGCGAGGGACAAGAGGGTGCCCAATTTGTAAATAGCAAGTGGGATCACGTGTTAAATATGCTTAAACCAAAAGAGAATGAGCAGCAGGATAGAATCCATAACTATAAGTTACTAAAATTCGTTAATGTAAGGCTTTGGATAAGAATGATAGTCGCGAGGAAGGTAGACATATAGAGTTTAACATTCACGGACGAATGTTTCTAGGGGGAGTATGTTACACGGTGTACCTTTGTAAATCATGTTCATCGTAAGTTAGTCAACATAAGTACGAGAAAAAAATTAACTTTTGAGGTTACAATCACTTAAGCTCATGCCTAGTACGTTGCACTTTGCACCTTTATAATGTTTGCGTCGTGAGTGAGCTAACGATACACTCCGTATTTTCATGCGTCGAGTGCATTATAAGTTAATCGACATAAGCTGGGAGAATAAGGTTATATTTTAGGGTACAAGTGTTTTATGATGTTTAAGCAAGTGATAAGTAAGTATTGTAAAGATTTGAGGCTAAACGAATTGAAGAAAACAAGTTCATCAAAATTGGGAATGTTATGACCCACACTTTCAAGGTAAGATTAGGAGTGTTTAAGATGTTAATAAGGTCATATTATGAGGTATTTGAATCATATAATAGTGATATGTTAAGTTTTGAATTCAAGCAAGTTGTAAAACAAAAGTCGGCAAAAGTAATCGCAACTTACGTTTATAAGTTTATTGAAATTTGGGTTTAATGTCTCTGATCTAGTCACGACCCAAAAATCAACATGTCGTGATGGCTCCTATCACAAAACTAGGTAAGCCGACAATCACAAATAACTACGAATTTTTAAATTTTAAAACATGATGAATAGTGAAAAATCTCATAAATAACCGAAAAGAAATATCGCGACTCAATACAAAATCCCCCAAAATCTGGGTGTCACTAGGTACATGAGCTAATAAATGACAATACAGTCAAAACTCCAAATACAAATGTTTGGAAAGATAGCACAGTGCTAAATAAATTGAGAAGAAGGAGAGTCGAGGTCTGCGGACGCCCAAGCAGCTACCTAAAAAGTCTCTAAGCAGGTAATGCTCCAAGTCTAGCAACCACTGGCTCCAAATGTACCTGGATCTGCACACGAAGTGCAGGGTGTAGTATGAGCATAATCGACCCAATGTACTCAATAAGTAACAAGACTAACCTTGGGTTGAGAGTAGTGACGAGCTCAGGTAGTTACAGTCCAAATCCATATAATAATGATACATATATGACAAGAAAATGAAAGTAATAACTCAAAGAAATCTCATAATCAGTTGTACACAGTACAGAAAAGCAGACATACTTTCAAGTGCAACAATTTATAGCTCAATACTAGTAAACTATGCCAAGTATAGCTGATATGAGGAATATCACATCTCTATGTCTCCATATCAAATATGCATGTCACTTGTAATGCAACACAGTGATAAACTGGCATACTCATGTTGTTGGAGTATTCAACCTCATTCAGCATGTTCAATCACTCAGCACTCCCAATCACTCAACACTTTCAATCACTCAACACTCGCACTCAGTCCTCAACGGTACCTACGCTCACTGCTGGTATGTCAAACCCCTGAGGGGAAGATCCTGCCCAAGAGCTAATATAAGCCAACATGGCATGCTGCAGCGTGACTGCCCGATCCTATCATGTATCAATAAAGCATGATGCGTGAGTGCAACCTGATCCCATAAATATCAATCACAATCAGGCCCTCGGCCTCGCTCAGTCATCATTATCTCTAGTCTTTCGAGCTCACCAATCTCAGGACAATCAGCCCAAACAATAATAACATGATGTAAAAATAAATGACAACAGAGACTAAGATATGATATGCAAATAATAGATGTGCCTGAGTACATAATTGCAATTAAAGCAAATAATTCAGCAGCAGAAATGACCTTTGCGGGTCCCAAGAGAATAAGTATATAGTCTAAACAAGATTTCTAACATGGATTGCAACTCAATTACTCTAACAAATAGGAATTTTATGAATAGCAACAAGGTTTGATAACTACATGGTACCACGAAAACAATCGAGTCACAATTACCACGATGCACGCCCACACGTCGGTCACCTAGCATGTGCGTCACCTCAACACCAACCACATAACACGTAGTTTAGGGATTCATACCCTCAGTATCAAGTTTAGAAGTGTTACTTGCCTCAAATCACGCAAATACCTACTCCAACAAGCCCTTGCCTCGCGAATCGGCCTCTGAACGACTCGAATCTAGCCACAAACAACTCAATACAATACAAGCTATAATAATCAATTCCTAATGATAAAGTTATATTCTTTAACAAAAGTCAAAAAGCCAGCCCCAAAAGTCTACTCCAGTCCACGTCTCGGGATCCAACAAAATTTACAAAATCCGAACACCCATTCAATAAAAAGTCCAACCATACCACAATCATCCAATTCTGACTACAAATCGACCCTCAATCCCTCAAATCTTACTCTCCAATACATGGATCAAAAATCCCAAAATTCCAACATAGATTCATGATAATTAGGTAAAATAATCAATAGGTATTAAAAATACATGGATAAAAGTGATCAAAATTCACTTACCTCTTCAATCTAGGTGAAAACCTCTTCAAATATTTCCTAAGTCCGCACCCCAAAACTCTCAAAATGAGAAAAAGACTCAAACCCTTGATTCTTAAATATCTGCCCAACTTTTTTGCTCCTGTGGACTCACCATCCGGATTTGCGGCTCCGCTTCTACGAAAATCACTTATGAACCCGACCAGCCGCACTTGCGGCCCAATATTCGCACATATGAGATCGTTTTGCGGTTTTTGCTGTCCTTGAATTGCTCCTACGCATCCGCGCCTAGGAATTCCAATCCGATTCCGCAAGTCCAGCCCACGTATCAAAATCCACATCCGCGGAGACTTGTTGGATCTGCAGGCTCACAGATGCAGAAAACTCCTCGCACCCGAGACCACATCCTAATACACCTAGAACCACTCGTGCGGCCCCATGCTCACTTATGCAATCGCGCACCTGTGACCAAATCCTTGCAGGTGCGATCCCACCAAACCTGAAACTCTTTAGCATTTTCCTCAAGTTCAAACTTTAATCTGATTACATTCGAATCACACCAGAGGCCCTTGGGACCCCATACAAACATACCAACAAGTCTTAAAACACGATACAAACTTAGTCGAGGCCTCAATTCACATAAAACAACATAATAAACACGATTTGCACCCCAATTCAAGCCTAATAAAGCTAATGGATTTCCAACTTCTACAATCGATGCCAAAACCTATCAAACCAACTCTGATTGACCTCAAATTTTGCACACAAGTCATAAATGATACAACGATCCTATTCTAACTTCCGAAACCAAAATCCGATCCCGGTAACAACAAAGTCAACTCTTGGTCAAACTTCTCAACTCTCCAAACTTCAACATTTCCAACTTTCGCCAATTGACTCCAAAATCACCTACGGACCTCTAAATCAATATCCGTACACACTCCTAAGTCCAAAATCACCATACTACGCTATCGTTACCATCAAAACTCCATTTTGGAGCCATTTAAACATAAGTCAATATCCGGTCAACTTTTTCAACTTAGGCTTCCAACTTTGGGGCTAATTGTCCCAATTCATTCTGAAACATCCTCGGAACCAAACCAACCAACCGACAAGTCACATAAAAACAAACAAACATATAATAATAAATAAAGGGGGAACAAGATTACAATACTCAAAACAACCGATAGGGTCGTTATATTCTCTCCCTCTTAAGCAAACGTTCGTCCACGAACGGGCCTAGAATCATACTTGGGGTCTCAAATAGGTGTGGGTATTTGATCCACATATCCCGCTCGGTCTCCCAAGTAGCCTCTTCAGTTGGCTGACCTCTCCACTACACCTTCACTGAAGCTATATTCTTTGACCTCAACTTATGAACCTGTCGATCCAAAATGGCCACCGACTCTACATCATTCGTCAAATCCCCATCTAATTAAACCGTGCAGAAGTCCATAAAATGAGATGGATCGTCGAAATAATCCAATATAATGGAAGCATGAAACACTAGATGAACACTTGATAGACTAGGCGGCAATGCAAGCTTGTAAGCCACCTCTCCAATCTTCTAAAGCACCTCAAATGGGCCGTGCGAAGCCGATCTTGAATCAACGTAACCCTTTCCAAAGCATCCTGAACCAAGTCAGTACCCAATAGCCTAGCCTCTCCCAGCTCAAACCAACCAACCGGAGACCGACACCACCTCCCATACAAGGCTCATACGGAGCCATCTGAATGCTCGATTGGTAGTTGTTGTGCAGGCAAACTCTGCAAGCGGTAGAAACTGATCCCAAGAACCCTTGAAATCCATAACACAAGAACGTAGCATATCCTCCAATATCTGAATGGTGCGCTTAGATTGTCCGTTCCTCTGAGGTGGAATGATGTACTCAACTCAACACGTGTGCCCAACTCTCGCTGCACTGCTCTCCAAAACTACCATGTGAATTGCATGCCCCGATTTGAAATACCATGAAGGTGAACAATCTCGCGGATATAGATCTCAGCCAACTGCTCTGAAGAATAGTTCCAACTCGAATGAAATGTGCAGACTTAGTCAACTGGTCCACGATCACCCAAATAGCATCAAACTTCTTCAAAGTCCATCGAA
This sequence comes from Nicotiana knightiana, assembly GCA_005239525.1. Taxonomy (NCBI): domain Eukaryota; kingdom Viridiplantae; phylum Streptophyta; class Magnoliopsida; order Solanales; family Solanaceae; genus Nicotiana; species Nicotiana knightiana. The sequence continues at coordinate 19,124 of ML394915.1, read as the reverse complement.
GCCAACTACGAAGTCCATGGTGATACTCTCCCATTTCCACTTAGGAATATCAAGCCTCTAGAGCAAACCGCCCTGCCTCTGATGCTCGTACTTCACCTATTGACAATTCAAGCACCGAGCTACAAACTCCATTATATCTTTCTTCTTTCTCCTCCACCAATATTGCACCCAAATGAATGGAATACCACAAACTGTGGGCCTCCTCAAGAATCAACTCACATAGCCCATTCACATTAGGAACACAAATTCGACCCTGAATCTGCAACACCCCATCATCTCCAATAGAAACCTCCTTGACATCATCATGCTAAATCGTGTCCTTAAGGACAAGAAAATGAGGGTCATCATACAAACGTTGTCTAATGTGATCATATAAAGAAGACCGAGAAACCACCCAAACTAGAATGCCATTAAGCTTTGAAATATCCAGCCTCACGAACTGATTGGCCAAGGCCTGAACATATGATGCAGGCGATCTCTCACCAACAAGAATGTATGCAAGGCTACCCATAGTCACCGCATTTCTACTCAAGGAATCGGCCACCACAGTGGCCTTCGCAGTATGATACAAAATGGTAATATCATAGTCTTTTAACAGCTCCAACCATCTTCGTTGCCTCAAATTTACATCCTTTTGCTTGAACAAGTGCTGAAGACTCTGATGATTTGTGAATACCTCGCAAGACATGTCGTAGATGCCTCCAAATCTTCAATGCATGAATGATGGTTGCCAACTCTAAATCATGAACAAGGTAGTTCTTCTCATAAGGCTTCAGCTTACGTGAATCATACGCAATCACTCTACCCTCCTGCATCAAGACATACCCAATACCAATATGAGAAACATCACAATATATTGTATAAGAACCCGATGTTAAAGGCAAAATTAGAACCGGAGCTATGGTCAAGGCAGCCTCGAGCTTCTGAAATCTCTCCTCACACTCATCCGACACCTGAATCGATCACCCTTCTAGATCAACCTGGTCAAAGGTGCTGCAATAAACAAGAAACTCTCCACGAGGTGACAATAATATCTGGCCAAGCTAAGAAAACTCTAAATCTCAGTAGCTGAAGAAGGTCTAGGAGAACTCAAATTTGCCTCAATCTTCTTTGGATCCACTTTAATCCCCTCAATGGACACCACGTTCCCCAAGAATGTCACCAATTCACACTTGGAGAACTTAACATAAAGCTTTTCCTCCCTCAACGTTTGTAGTACAATCCTCAGATATTTTGCATGTTCCTCTTGGCGATGGGAGTACACCAGAATATCATCAATAAATACTATGACAAACAAATCAAGATATGACTTAAATACACTGTTCATCAGATGCATGAATGTTGTTGTGGTATTGGTTAGCCTAAAAGATATCACAAGGTACTCGTAGCGACCATAGCGGGTCTTGAATGTCATCTTCAGAATATCAGAGTCCCGAATCTTCAACTGGTGATACCCAGACCTCAAATCAATCTTAGAGAACACTCTAGCTCCCTGAAACTGGTCAAATAAGTCATAAATGCGCGACAAAGGACACTTGTTTTTCATTGTAAGTTTGCTCAACTGTCTGTAGTCAATGCACATCCCATAATACCATACTTCTTCTTCATAAACAAAACCGGTGCACCCCAAGGCGACACACTAGGACTACTGAACCCTTTTATCAAAAAGTTCTTAAAGCTGCACTTTTAATTCTTTCAGCTCCGCTGGTGACATGCGATACAGAGGAATAGAAATGGGATGAGTGCCCATCACCAAGTCAATACCAAAATCAATGTCCCTGCCGGGTGGCATGCCCGGCAGGCCTGCAAGAAACACATCTGGAAAGTCTCGTACTACCGGACATAATCAATGGTAGGAGTATCAATACCAACATTCCTCACAAAAGCCAAATATGACAAACACCCCTTCCCAAACATCCGTTGGGTCTTTATATGTGAAATCAACCCACTAGGAACATAACCTAGAGAACCTCTCAAATCGATCCTAGGTAACCCTTGCATCGCCGGCGTCAAGATCTTAGCGTGACAATCCAGAATAGCATGGTATGGGGACACCCAATCCATGCCTAGAATCACATTAAAATCAACCATACTAAGAAATAAGAGATCAACTTTAGTCTCCAAACCCCCAATGGTCGACATATCACACGATTGATACACTCGATCCACAACAACAATAGAATTGCCCGCCGACATAGATAAAGGAACAGGTAAAACTAAGGACTCACAAGACATATCTAAATAACAAGCAAAATATGACGATACATATGAATAAGTGGAAGCAATGGCCAAATCGATAAGAAATACTGCGACTCAATACAAAATCCTGCATATTCGGGTGTCACTGAGTACATGAGCTACTAAATGACAACATAGTCAAAATTCCAAATACAAATGTCTGGAAAGATAGAAAAGTGCTAAATAAATGAGAAGAAGGAGAGTTGAGGTCTGCGGACACCCAAGCAGCTACCTCAAATACGTAATGCTCCAAGTCTAGCAACCACCGACTCCAAATGTACCTGGATATGCACACAAAGTGCAGAGTATATTATGAGTATAACCGACCCAATATACTCAATAAGTAACAGCACTAACCTTGGGTTAAGAGTAGTGATGAGCTCAGATACGTACAGTCCAAATCCAGATAATAATGATACATATATGACAAGAAAATTATTGTAATAACTCAGAGAAATCTCACAATAAGTTGTACACAATATAAAAAGTAGACATGCTTTCAAGTTCAACAGTTTAGGCTCAATATAGGTGAAATATGACATGTATAGCTAACATGAGGAATATCATATATCTATGTCTACATGTCAAATATGCATGTCACTTGTAATGAACAAAGTGATAAACTCGCATACTCATGCTCTCGGAATATTTAACCTCACTCACCACACCCAATCACTCAGCACTCCCAATCACTTAACACTCTCAATCACTCAATACTCTTACTCGTCACTTGCACTTAGCACTCAACGATACATGCACTCACTACTGTTATGTCAGACTTCGGAGGGGAGGATTTTGCCCAAGCACTATTATAAGCTAACATGGCATGATGTATCGTGCATCCCGATCCCATCATGAATGAATAAAGCCTGCTGCAGCGTGTAACCCGATCCCATAAATATCACTCACAATTAGGCCCTCGACCTCACTCATTCATTAGGCTCTCCAGTCTCTCGGGCTTACAAATCTTTGGACAATCAGTCCAAACAATGATAACATGATGTAACAATAAATAGCAACAGAGGCTGAGATATGATATGCAAATGATAGATGTGATTGAGTACATAATTTCAATTTAAGCAAATAATTCAATAGCAAAAATGACCTTCGTGGGTCCCAATAGAATAAGCATATAGTCTAAACATAATTTCTAACATGGATTGCAGCTCAATTACTCTAACAAGTAGGAATCTCATGAATAGCAACAAGGTTTGATAACTATATAGTACCACATAAACAACCGAGCCACAATTAGCATATGTGTCACCTCAACACCAACCACATAACACATAGTTCAGGGATTCATACTTTCAGCATCAAGTTTAAAAGTGTTACTTACCTCAAATCACACAAATCCCTACTCTAACAAGACTTTGCTTCGCGAATGGGATCCGAACGACTCGAATCTAGCCACAATCAACTTAAGACAATCAATACAAGCTATATGAATCAATTCTATATCATAAAGCTAGGTTTTCAACAAAAGTCAAAAAGTCAATGCAAAAAGTCAGCTCTAGGCCCATGTCTCGAAATCCAACAAAATTGACCAAATTCAAACACCTATTCAATAATGATCCCAACCATACCAAAATCATCCAATTCCGACCACAAATCGACTCTCAATCCCTCAAATCTTACTCTCCAATACATAGGTCAAAGATCCCCAAATTCCAACTTAAGCCCTAACTTCCAACTTAGATTCAAGATAATTAGGTCAGATAATCAATTGGTATTCAAAATACATGGATAAAAGTGATCAAAATTCACTTACCTCTTCAATCTAGGTGAAAACCTCTTCAAAAATCGCATAAGTCCGCACCCCAAAACTCTCAAAATGAGAAGAAGACTCAAACCCTCGATTTTTAAATATCTACCCAACCTTTTCGCTCTTGTGGACTCACCAGCTGCACCTACGGCTTCTCTTCTGCGGAAGAAAGCCTGCTTCTGCGAAAATCACTTAAGAACCCGACTAGCCGCACCTGCGGCCCAATCTTCACACCTGCGAGACCGTTTATGCGGTCCTTGCATCACTCCAGCGCATCCGCGTCTGTGGATTCCAATCTCTTTCTGGGAGTCTAAACCCACCTATCATAATCTGCTAGTGAAGATACTTTCTGAGTATATTAGGTCGGTGTACTCCTAGTACACTTCTACACCTTACGTGAAGATTTTAGAGTTAAGTAGTTGTGGAAGAAGGAGTCTAGCATTGAAGACGTACCAACGTTCTAGACTCAAGCTACCTCTTATTTATGGTAGTTTAGGAATTCATTTATATTTATGCAAATTTCAAACAGATGTCGTGTTTATACTTCATACCTATATTATAAATCTAAATCATAGTGGCTCATGACTTGTACTATTAGTTCTTGGGATAGTTTTATTGAATTCTTTTGCAGTTTTACTTATTATTACTGATGATTTCTCATTATAGATGTAACTTATACTGTTTGTATTACCTAGTGAGTCAGGTTAGGTGTCATCACGACTTAGTGGAATTTTAGGTCGTGACAAGATGGTATCAGAGTTCTAGGTTCATAGGTTCTATGAGTCATGAGAAAATGTCTAGTGGAGTCTTGCAGATCGGTATGATGATGTCTATACTTATCTTCGAGAGGCTACTGGACATCTAGTATGTCATGGCCCAACCATGACTTGAGGAAATTAGGACTTGATTGATTTATTTGCTACTTGATTTATGTGTGGAAGCGACATATATGCAAGGTGACGAGTATATATGCGTAGTCACGGGTTAAACATGCGAGCTATTTATTTATTGTCTTCAATTTTTTCATGATTTCATTTAATCCATGTTATTACTTGTTACATGCTTTAATTGTTACTTGTTTTTACTTTTTAAATTCATGCTATATCCGTTACATACCATAATTGTTAATTGTTTCCATGTAATTGTACCCATATTTATTGACTGTTTTTACTTGCTTTGTGATGTTAGATATCTACTTTTATTAACTTTATGACTTTAATTATCTAATGTTCCTTATTGTGTTTTATTTGTGATATGTCGTAATTGGTTGTTTATATTGTTTGGGATCGGGGCGTCAGGGGTTATTAGTATTATTTCGTGGGATCAGGGGTGGGTGTGTGTTGATTAGATTGCGCACTGAAATGGAGAAGACTTATTTTATTGCGGTTGACTGTTGTTACTGTATCCGTGTTGGTTTGAGAGGTTGAGCATAAGTGTTATTTTGTATCCCTCTATTATGAGTTCTCAGTTCATGTTTTATGTTAAATTCTTGTTTTCTCTATTTTTGCTATTATTGCTCTTATATCTGTTTAGGTTTATAGTGAGTGCCTTGTTATAGCCTCATTACTACTTCGTCGAGGTTAGGTTCGGTACTTACATAGTACATGGGTTCAGTTATACTCATGCTACATTTCTGCACTTCTAGTGCAAAATTTGGTGTTGGTACAACCAACAGCTAGTGGAGGCTTGCTCGGATTAGCTTTCTTTCACGGAGACTTAAGGTATAGACGCAAGGCGATCGCAACCCTGGAGTCCCCTTCCTTATCTAGTTCTACTGTTTATTTTGTTTCAAATATTTGTATTTTCATTCAGACATTTGGTTGTAGCACTTCTAGTATGCTAGTGTACTTGTGACACCAGATTTCGGGATTTGATTAGTCAGCATTTGGAGTCGTTATATCTATTTTGAATTTCTATAATTTTGTTTCTTATTAAATTGTTTTCAAACTATTTTTAAAATGATTAATTGTGTGCAAATATTGGCTTGCCTAGCAAGTGGACGTTAGGCGCCATCACGGGCCAAAGGTAGGGATTTTCACGTCATGACAAGTTGGTATCAGAGCACTAGGTTGCCTAGGTCTCACGAGTCATGAGCAAGCTTAGTAGAGTCTGGAGGATCAGTACAGAGATGTCTGTACTTATCTTCTAGAGGCTATAGAGCTTTGGGAAATTTCACTTTTTTCTTTCTCTATCGTGCGACTTTATCCTATCATGGAAGTTTGAACCATTTTATTCTTGTTCTCTCGCAGATGGCAAGGACATGAACAACATCCACAATCGAGCATGGGATGGAGCCTCAAGTTGCAGCTACTATTAGGGGTAGGGACCGAGGTTGAGCTAGAGGCAGAGGTAGAGCTCAGCCTAAATCACGTGTAGCAGCACCTGCTGCAAAGCCTCAGATCGAGCATGAGGAGGAGATCCCTGTTCAAATTGCACCAGTTGGACCATCTCATGTCTCAGAGGGGTTCATAGACACTCCCGTACTTCAAGATTCCCTAGTTCGCTTAGTGGCTCTTATGGAGAGTGTGGCTCAGGCTGGTGCATTTCCTGTAGCACCAACCATCTCTCAGGCTGGGGGAGGAGCCCAGACTCCCTCTACCCACACTCTGGAGCATATGGCTCCCATATATCATACTCCAGCAATCCCAACAACTGGAGTAGTTCAGCCTGCATTGCTACTCAGCCCATGAGAGAGGCCCGCTATTTCGTCCGAGGGGCTGAAGAGGTTGGACAAGTTCACTAAGTTATTCGTTATTCACTTTGGTGGCACACCTTCTGAGGAACCACTAGATTTTATTGACCGTTTCCATGAGGCGTTGCACAACATGGGTATAGTAGAGTCCAATGGAGTTGACTTTATGGTATTTCAGATGTATGGCTCCGTCAAAAGATGGTGGCAGGACTATGTTTGAGGTAGACCAACAGGATCACCTACGCTCACTTGGGATCAGTTCTCATATCTATTTTTGGAGAAGATAATTCCTTTTACTCTGAAAGAAGAATACTGCAGCCAGATTGAGCGCCTCCAGTAGGATAGCATGACTATTATTAAGTACGAGACCAAATTCATGTATTTATCTCGCCATGCAGTTGTCTTGATTCCTAATGAGAGGGAGAGGGTGAGAAGATTTATTAATGGCCTTACTTTTGGTATCAAATTGCAGATGGACAGAGAGAGAGAGAGAGAGAGAGAGAGAGGATGATATTTCATTCTAGCGGGTTGTATAGATTTCTAGACGAAGCGAGAGGGTTCGTGGTCTGGTCATAGAGGCGACCTCTGAGAAGAGGCCTAGTCATTTCGGTGGTTTCATTGGTGCCTCATCTAGAGGCCGAAGTTCTTTTGGTAGAGGCCATCCTATCAGGCTGGTTCCGTCAGCACTCCAAGCATCACTTGGTGCTTCAGGCATTCGTGGTTCTTATGTGTCTCGTCTTAAGCAGCTAGCCTATAGTGCACCTTCAGATCATATCAGTGCACCACCGATTCAGAGCTATCATATTGGTTATCCAGGCCATCAGGGTCAGTCTCAGATTTAGTAGCCACAAAAATTGAGAGCATGCTTTGAGTGTGGAGATACGAGTCATATCAGGAGGTACTATCCCAGACTTCAGAGCAATGTGCCTCAGCAGGGTTCTATATGTCATGGTTCTGACACCAGTTGATCCACCGCCTGCTCAGCCAGCTAGGGGTGGGGGTCAGGCAGCCCAGAGTGGTGCACATGCCATTATAGGTGGAGGCCAGCCATGGAGAGGCCGTCCGAGAAGTAGAGGTTATACTGGTGGGGCTCAGCCCCGTTTCTATGCATTTCCAGCTAGACCTACGACAGAGTCATCTGATGCGATCATCATAAGTATTGTTCCGGTTTTCCATAGAGATGCCTCAATTTTATTTGATCTAGGTTCCACTTATTCGTGTGTGTCATCTTGTTTTGCTTTATATTTGGATGTCTCTCATGATTCCGTGAGTGCTCCTGTTTAAGTGTCTATGCTTGTGGGAGATTCTATTATGGTAGACCATGTCTATAGTTCGTGCATGGTCTCTATCGGAGGTTATGAGACTAGGGTAGACCTTCTTTTACTCAGTATGGTGGATTTTGACGTGATCCTAGTCATGGACTGGTTGTCACCATATCATGCTATTTTGGATTTCCACGCCAAGACTATGACATTAGCCATGCCAGGGTTTCCTTTTGGAGTGGAGATGGACTCATGGTCATTCCACTAGTAGGGTCATTTTTTATGTGAAGGCTCGATGTATGGTCGAGAAGGGGTGTATGGAATATTTGGCCTATATTCGTGATCCTAATGCGGAGGTTCCTTCTATGAATTCGATAGTAGTTGTGCGTGAGTTTCCAGAGGTGTTGCCTACAGATTTTCCTGGGATACCACCCGACTGGTTGTCACCATATTATGCTATTTTGGATTTCCACGCCAAGACTATGACATTAGCCATGCCAGGGTTTCCTTTTGGAGTGGAGATAGACTCATGGTCATTCCACTAGTAGGGTCATTTTTTATGTGAAGGCTCGATGTATGGTTGAGAAGGGGTGTATGGAATATTTGGCCTATATTCGTGATCCTAATGCGGAGGTTCCTTCTATGAATTCAATAGTAGTTGTGCGTGAGTTTCCAGAGGTGTTGCCTACAGATTTTCCTGGGATACCACCCGACAGAGATATCGACTTTTGCATTGACTTGGTTCCGGGCACTCAGCCCATTTCTACGGCACCATACCATATGGCCCTAGTTAAGTTGAAAGATTTGAAAGAGCAATTGCAGGACTTGCTTGATAAGGGTTTTATTAGACCGAGTGTCTCACCTTGGTGTGCATCTGCGTTTTTTTTGAAGAGAAAGGATGGGAAGATAAAAATGTTTATAGATTACAGGCAGCTAACAAAGTCACTATCAAGAACTGGGTGTTAAATCCCTATTTGGATTCTTTTGTGATCGTTTTCATTGATGATATTTTGGTTTCTTCCCGCAGTTGAGAGGAGCATAGGCAGCATCTGGGGATCTTACTTCAGACTCTGAGGGATTGTCAGTTGTAAGCCAAGTTTCAAAGTGTGAGTTCTAGTTGGACTCGGTTGTCTTTTTGGGGCATGTTGTATCTTCCGAGGGCATTAAGGTGGATCCTAAGAAGACTGAGGTAGTTGAGAATTGGCATAGACCTATTTCAGCTACAGAGATTCGAAACTTCTTTCGTTTGGCAAGTTATTATTGCCGATTCGTGGATGGTTTTCATCTATCTCAGCCTCATTGACCAAGTTAACCCAAAGGGTGCTCTTTTCAGACGGTCCGACGAGTGTTAGTTGAGATTTCAGAAGCTCAAGACTGGATTGACTACAACCCCAATGTTAGTATTGCCTACGGGTTTAGGATCTTGCACTGTGTATTGTGATGCATCACATATTGGGCTTGACGCGATATTGATGCAGGATGGTAGAGTGATTGCCTACGCGTCTCGGTAGTTGAAGGTTTTGAGAAGAATTACTCTGTGCATGACTTAGAGTTGGCAGACAATATTCACGCACTGAAGATTTGGAGGCACTATCTATCGAAGTCTCCATCACCTGTTCAAGCAGAAAGATCTCAATTTGCGGCAGCAAAGATGGTTAGAGTTGTTGAAGACTATGATATCACCATATTATATCATCCGAGGAAGACCAATGTAGTGGCTGATGCATTGAGTAGGAAGGCTGAGAGCATGGGTAGTTTGGCATATTTACGGGTAGCAGAGAGGCCACAAGCCATGTATGTTCAAGCTTTCACCAATCGATTTGTGAGATTGGACATTTCGGAGCCTAGCCAGGTTATTGCTTGTATTGTGGCACAGTCTTCGTTGTTGGAGCATATAAAGGCTCACCAGTTTGATAACCCTCACTTGTTGGTGTTGAAAGACACAATACAACAGGGTGGTGTTAAGGAGGTTAATAATTGGTGATGATGGGGTTATGAGGATTTAGGTCCGGATATGTGTTCCAAATGTTGATGGGTTGAGGGAGTTGATCCTTGAGGAGGTTGACAGTTCATGCTATTCCATTCACCTAGGTGACACGGAGATGTACGTGACTTGAAACATCACTATTGGTGGCAAAGAATGAAGAAAGACATTGTTGCTTATGTATCTCAGTATTGATATGTCAATAGGTGAAGTATGAGCATCAGACACTGGGTGGATTGACTCAGAGGTTAGAGATACCAGAGTGGAAGTGGGAGCGCATCACTATGGATTTTGTGGTAGGCTTACCACGAACCTTGAGGAAATATGAGGCAGTCTGGGTTATTGTGGACTCCTGACTAAGTCCGCACACTTCATTCTGATGGTGACTTCCTATTATTCAGAGCGGTTGGCTCAGATTAACATCCAGGAGATTATCCGCTTGCACGGCGTGCCAATTTCCATAATTTCTGACCGAGACATGCAGCTTACATCGTATTGTTGGAGAGCCGTGCAGCATGACCTAGGCACGAGAGTCGAGCTAAGCACAACATTTCACCCTTAGATGGATGGGAAGTCAGAGCGCACTATTCAGATCTTGGAGGAGATGTTACGTGCCTGTGTTATTGATTACATAGTTTCATGGGACAAGTTTCTACCTCTAGCAGAGTTCGACTACAACAACAGTTACCAGTCGAGCATCCAAATGGATCCGTATAAGGCCTTATATGTGAGGCAATGTCGTTCGCTGATTGGTTGGTTTGAGCGCGACGATGCTAGATTGTTAGGCACTGATTTGGTTTGTGATTCTATGGAGAAGGTTAAGTTGATTTAGGAGTGGTTTCGTACAACTAAGTCCAGACATGGTGGGTGAGAATCTTCTTCTTCTAGTATCGCCTATGAAGGGCATGATGGGTTTGGGAAGAAGGGCAAGTTGAGCCTGAGGTTTATTTGCATGTCTGAGATCTTGGAGAGAGTTGGGGAGGTTGCTTACATGTTTGCTTTGCCACATATCCTAGTAGGGGTACATCCGATATTCCATATTTCCATTCTTCGTAAGTACCATGAGGACAAGTCACACATTTTGGACTTCAACATGGTTTAGCTTGATGAGAATTTGGCCTATGAGGGGGTGCCGATGGCTATTCTAGACCATCAGATTCAAAAGTTGAGGTCTAAGATTTTTCCTTTTGTGAAAGTACAATGGAGAGGTCAGCCGATCGAGGTAGCTACATGGGAGTTCGAGTCTGATATGTGAAGTATATACCCCACTTTTTTATCGGTTCAAGTACTTTTCTATGTCCAATCGAGGACAAACGCTTCCTGTTAGAGGTGGAGAATGTAACAACCCGATAGGTCATTTTGAGTACTAGCCCTTATTTCTGTGTTTCGATACCTCTATTTGCTATATATTTTTTATTTATGTGCGTAGTCCATATCGTTTTTCGAAAAGATATTACGTAAAAAATGGAAGAAAATGTGATTTTTGGCTTTAAAAAACAACTTGAGTTGACCACAGTTAACATTCTTGGTAAATGACCTCGGAGCGATGTTTTGACAATTTCGACAGGTTCGTATGATATTTTTGAACTTGTATGCACGTTTGTTTGGGATCCGGGGAGACCTAGGCGAGTTTCGGTGCATTTTGTTTAAGATTGTGAAAAATGAGTTTTTCAGTTGAAATCTTGAGTTTTGATAAATGATTATTCTTATTTGATGTTATTTTTTTGATTTAAGGTAGAGATCAAGTTTATATGATGTTATTACACTTACTTGCATGTTCTGTTTGGATCCCGAGGGGCTTGGAAGAGTTTCTGACCATTTTTGGACTTCTAAGAATTGCTGGTTTTTGGATTTTGGTGTCCAATGCTTTGCGACCGTGAAGGCTTTCTCGCGGTCGCGAAGGGGAAAAGTTGGGCTGGGGCAGATTACTCTTCGTGAATGCGAGAGGTAGGTCGCGAGTGCGAAGCATGGGGGGCCTTACCTTTCATGAATGCGACTCACCCTTTGCGAATGCGATGCGCTGTGGGATCTGGGGGTTGCCAGGTGGTCCTTCTTCGCAAACGCGACCAACGAGTTGCAAACGTGGAGGCTTGGATAGGGATGCCTTCGCAATCGCAAAGAACACATGATGCGTAGTTATTTAAAGTGCCGAAGGTCGGGATTTGGTCTCTTTTCACCATTTTTGAAAGATAGAGCTCGGGCTAGAGAGGATTTTGAGGATATTTTCATCTCAACTTCATTGGTTAGTAAATTTTAACTAGTTTTGATGTATTTCCATAATCACCCATTGATTTTTAACCTAATCTATGAATTTCATGGTAGAAATTAGAGGTTTTGGGTAGAAATTAGGGATTTTGCTAAATTGAGATTTTGACCTTAAATTGAGGTTGGAATTCGAAACAAATCATATAACCAGGTTTGGGGGTGAGATGATAATCTAGTTTTGGTCCAAATCTTGGGCTTTGGCCAAGCGGGCCCGGGGTTGACTTTTGTTGACCTTTTCTAATTTCATTAAAGATCAAATCACGCGTGGGTAGTTTCTAAAGCTTATATTAAATTAATTGAACTATAATTGGCTAGATTTGGATTGTTTGAAGGCTAATTCTAAAGAAAAAGGCATGGTTGAGCATTTATTTGGTTGTGAGAAGTGGTTAATCTTGACTTGAGGGAATTAGGACTTGATTAGTTTATTTGCTACTTGATTTATGTGTGGGGACAACATATATACAAGACGATGAGTGTATATGTATAGTCACGGGTTAAACATGCGGATTGGGATATTTACTGTCTTCGATTGTTTCATGCTTTCGTTTAATCCTTGTTATTACTATGGCCAAACGGGGGCTAAGCCGCCGTGTGCATAACCATAGTTCTCTCATAAATGAATACAAGTTCTTATTTTAGTGGCTTTGGGCTTTTGAAAAAAGCAAGGGCAGGCCCATTATAGTTGGCGGCAAAAGACCCCTTCAATTGGGCGATAAACCCTTCAATTCATTTTCACCTAATTCGCACCCACAGGAGCTAAAACCCTTGGTAATTTCAGCTTTTAATCGTCAGTTTTTTCGGAGCTCTGCAGCCATCGAGCAATCATGGTGAAACGGCGTCGCGAAGAAACCGAACCTGAGACGTTGTACAACACCGTTTTTGTGGATACCAACCTTGATACCCACTTGGCTTTAATTGTCTCCGAATCCGATTATGTCTCTGATCTCAAAGGTAGTTATTATTTTTTACTGGCAGCTGTTTTATACATTCTAATCCCTGGATTCCTCTGCTAGTAAAATTACTCTTAGTTTTCAACTAAAAGAAATCTCGAGGTGTTGGGTACACGTGCACCCACTGCATATATGTTGGGTGTGCCTTTGCAAGAAGGTTAATGTTGTTGGTTAATTCTGTATGAGATTAAATGACAGTATAAAAAAAATTTGCACAATCAGGTCCCTTATTAGGTAATTAGGTAAATCTCTTGATAAATATTAATTGGTAATATGGTAAAATTGTAATTGGCCTTGTTATCACAGGTAATTTTTTTTCAAAATTGTCATGTGTATATAACTTAAATTCATTTTTTATTCAGAGTATAAAATTTTGCTTTGCTAGTTCTACTTTGCTTATTATTGATATTTAAATTCTTGATCGAGGAATGATTAAGTTACTAAAGAGTTCAATTGCCTGATATGCACTTTTGTGTTATTCAGAAAAGATTGTATTTGAACATTTAAGGTGCTTTCCTGAGAAGAGGGAGTTGAAGATTTCTTCTGTGAAGGTTTGTTTCTAATCCTCCAACTCACTATTTTTTCTTGTGTATATTCTTGTATCGTAATGGTTATTTTAATTATTTCTATTTCCTAACAGGTGAAACGGAAAGGACATTATTATCACCTGCCTGATAGTATGCTTGTCAGTAGTGTTTTTGAGGGTATCAAAAAGGGTTGGTTCCTTTCTGTTGATGCTTCTAGCTGTGACCAAGGGTTCCTTTGCATCACATATCCGCAAGCTGGTGGTGACTATCTTCTCCCTAGTGATTCCTTCAAAGCAATGACTAAACAGAAGGTTTTTGATACTAATGAACCTGACCCAGCTCACGAAAACTTGGCATCAAGCTCCATTGTGAAAGATAAGGACGTCGCCAAGGCTGTTGGTGAATTCAAGAGTGTGAAGCCCATGGATGAATCACAGGAACTTTCTCCTAGAGCTGGTCCAGTGGCAAAGAAGCGTAAAATGAAGCACACAGAAGATATGGTCAACCACCTGGTAACAGATACCCACGCTTCAAAGCGTGGCATAGGTAGTGATGGTTCTGATTATAAGATTGTTGGAAATGATACTACTTCGACGAATTGTAATGAAGGACAATGGGTGACTATAAACATGAAACTGAAAGATGCCAGTGCTGAACCTTCAAGAAACCAACCTTCTAATCCCAGTAAGATATCAAAATTGGGAAAGAAGAAGTGTATGATGGGTGGGGCAAGTGCTGAAATCTCTGGTGTGCAGGACGAGCAATGTGGAAATAGGAACAATGGTACACTTGACGAAACATCGGAGTCTGGTACCATTGAAAATAAAGTGAAAACATTGGGTAGCAAGAAAAGCAGTCGAGGTCCCACCAAGTTCAATCATAGGGATGTCTTGAAGGTCGCAATTCCAGAGAACTCCACAGCACATAGACCAATAAAGTCAGCTTTAGCAGAAGCATCGGGATACCAATCTGTGGGAAAAGATACAGCCCATAAGAAGAGCAAAAAGAAGAAGGGAAAGGACTCATCCATGTGCGATGATGAGGTTGCCTATATGGTTCTGAGTTCCGATGAAAAACTTGAGGGGAATAGGATGTTAGAGCAAAATGAAGGAGTTGAAATGAAGATCTCTGACAAGTTGACTGATGTTGACTCTACTATTCATGTTACTCAATCTGGACTGCAAGAAACATCTCCAGTTAAATATCATACTTCAAACAAAGAGTGTCCAGCACCAGTCAGCAAGGAGTTCTATGAAATGAATTCAGTTGGCCGACCTATGTGTGAATCTATTCTCTCAGGAGATAATGAACCTAGAACTGATGGTGCTAATACAACTGGAAAACAAGAGGAGCTGATATCGAACTGTGATTTTGAAATGCGAATGAGTGAGAAGTTGGGCGATGCAAGTACCAAGGATCCAGTGTCTTCCTTCCAGTTGGCAGATTTGCAAGGAGCAGTAGAGAATAGAAGGAAGAAAAGCAAGGCCAAGAAGTCAACTCGTCGTCATGAGTTAGATACGAAAAATATTGATGAGGCTTCTAAAAATACTAGTGCATCTGAGCAAGATATAATCCGCCATGATGGTTCTATTGATGCAACTACAGAGGCTGGTGGAAGTATTGTGACAAAAACTGATGTCGATCATATAAATGAAATAGGGAAAAGAGGCAAGTTGTCAGTTACTCAAGGTGCTGAGACCTCCCTTCCTTCCGATAACAATAAAGCAACTGGGGAAACTAAAGAACAATTTCTCTCAGCTGAAAAGTCATTGGATGACAAGGGGAATATTGAATATGGAAATGCAAGCAGCACGAAGCGAAAGAAAAAGAGTCGCAGGAAATCTGCTGAGAAGATTCCTGATAAATTAGATGGAGAGGATGATAGTAGGGTGAACTGCCCCTCTTTAGCTGCAGGGATTGGACCTATAGCTGATACTGTAACTGAGCAGAGTAAGAATATTGAAATTTTGTCTGATGCTGGAAAGCTGCAGATTAGTCTAGATACAGAGGTGAAAGGGTTGTCTCATAATAAGGATCTGATGCAAGCTCAATCTGCAACATACAAATCTTCAGATCATGCCAAAGCAGACATGACCATTAAGGAAGTGGAAACTGCCTCTGCAGCTCCATCTGATGTGAAGGTTGCTGAAGGACATGAATACTCTGGTCGAAGTAAGAAAAAGAAGACAAAAAAAAAGGAGGTTACCACCAGTAATATTGATGTTTCATGTGCCCCTTCAGCAATGCATGATCCTCCTGCTAGTCATTTTGTTCAAGGGTCTAATCAAGATAAAGATGCATTGCCCACCACCGAAAGAAAGGTAGCTTCAGAACAAGAGTCAAAGATTGCCTATGTTGCAGGTTCTCATCAACATGACGAGAAGACAACCCTCATTGAGGCAGAGGTTCCTGTTGAGGAGAAGGAAAATGAGGTTGAGCATTTGCTGCGCAACCAAACTGATAAAAGTCAGGAGATTGTGAGCCTTGTAGAGAAGAAACTGAAAACCAAAACTAAAACCAAAAAGAGCCAAAGTTCTAAGAAGAGCAAATCCGATTTAGCTATTCAAGACCAGGAAGTCAGTCACAAAGAATTAGCAGCTTCAAATGATAATCCGAGAGACGTGAGCCCTCTGCCAGAGCCAATGGAGATGGATGAGTCAGGTAAAAATAGTAATGTTGATAAGTTGGATATTACCAAGTTGGAAAATCAGAGAAATCCTGGTACTGATTCCAATTCAAAGAGTTCTGGTAAAGAGCTAAGGAATGTCAACTCTTTTCGTGTGCCATCTCATCCTTTAGCCAAGGGTACGTTAGAGGAGACGCACGAGCCTGAAGTTAATACTGATAAAAGCGAGAGCATAAACTTCAAGAAATATTTTATTCCTGGTCAACAACAGGGTGAAGTTGCATCAAAGAAACCATTGAAATCAAACAGAGACACAAAAGCTGGCAGGAAATCAAAGAAGGATGGAGTGACTTCTGGGGGCACTTCGGAAGATCTCTTGAACTCAAGAACTGAGGTGACAGTTCCAAGTCACTCAAGTGTTCAGGGAGATAAAACTCTTGAAGACACTGGAAAGCTTGCAACTTTTGATGCTCCTGCTTCCAAAAAGGATAGTAAAGAACCTATGGATGAATCTATGTCCAGCTCAAGCTCAAGAGGTTCTGATAGATTCCCCGAGAACAGAAGACAGCAAACAGGTTCAGAAATCCAAAGTTTGGCTACCAAAAATACAAAAATGAGAACTGGAGACCTCGAGGATTGTACACCAAAGAGAGGAGTGCTTCCTACATCAGGGCCTCAATTTGGGGATAGTAGATCGAGAAGGTCTGGGAGTAAGGGGGGTGGAAATTCTGATTCTGCAACTGAGACTCCATCTAATTATTCATCCTCTTCTGGCTACTCAGTTGAAGGAAGTGAAATAAGTCAGGCTTCAACTCCAAATGGTAATTGCAAATTTAATCTGCTAAAATTTTCCTTTCATGTCTAGACAGTCAAATATGTTCTTATTCCATTGACATCCATAAAAATTTGAGACCTTTTACTCAAACAAAGCCAAGTGACTCATGTTAGGGTGGTCAACAATCTGTAAGGCCAGGTAACATAAGCACTGAGCTCTGTGGCTGCCATTCTTCTGATTTCCAAACAGCACAGAGTCAAATCCCACCCTATCCCCCCTCCCATGACAGGCTAGCTGCTAGCCTTTAAAGGAGAAGGGGAAGTTCTTCGTTTCTACTTTATGGGCGTAATCATTCCTATGGTATGGTATGCCAAAATCATGTTTCCCAAGTAGTTAACCATATAGAGAAGGACTCCTTATTTCGCTGATGGATCAAAAATCAATGCAACATATATCTCAAATACATTCTATAATTTCTTTTTCTCCGTTCTTCATTCCGTTTATAAGCTAATTTCTACTTCCCTATGTTGACTTGATAGGAGCTAATGTTGCAAAACACGAAGATGCTGGTGCAAAGCGTAAGGTCAAATCAAAGTAAGTGTGAGATCTCTGAATTTTTTTCTTAAAGCCCTTGGTTAAACATGGTTCTTTTTTTAAATGTGCATCAATGTTTAAATCAGCACTAAGGAGGTGCTATGTTTGCATCCAAAATATTACAAGTGAAAAACTGAGAGAAGTTACCAGAATGCCTATACAAAAGATTCTGTGAACTTGGAAAACGATTCAGTATCATTTAACCCATTCTAATCTACACTAAAAAGATATTGACATAATACCTTCAGATTTGACATTCAAAATTAACTACTTTCATCTTCAAAAAATCTTTTATTCCTTTTTCTACAAATACACCACCATGGCTGGGATTGTGTCCCATACTTTCTTTAGTTACACATAGTTCTTTCTAACGGTAGATTATGGGTTATGAATGGTAAAATTCTTTATCCTACTCTTTGTTCTGAAGCTCATAACCACTAGGCGGTAGCTTGATCTGGTGGTAAATTGTGCCTGTATGTACTGCCATAAAATATTATGTCAAATTATTGTACCTGATAAATTTTTTCTTTGTTCAAAAGCTATTATCTCTTTCAATCCTCTACTTCGTGACTGTGTCACTTGTGCACAGCAGTTAAATGAGTGTCTGTGATTGGTAAAGGCTGTTAATGACAGGTGGAGAAAACTTAAGGATGACANGACTGAAATTTCCCTACTATATAAAAGGAAAGGTTTTCTTCATTCGGACACACAATGACACGCAAATCAAAGCAATAAAAGTTTATTTTTCAAAGTGTTCTTCATTTGTTCTCTTCTTTATTCGCGGCCGAGCTTGTACCGAAGATCCAATCGAGGGCGAATTTCACTGTTCAACCTAAGATTAGACTTGGTTATCATATTGCGATTGGCTTGATCATTTATTTTGTCTCTAACTTATTTACTTATTGTTCTTAACCATTCGTATTGAATTAAATCACATATCCTTTAAACCGTTTGGCGCCCACCGTGAGGCTAAGGATAATAGTGGTAATTTGATACGAATCTCCATAACATACCCTATTTTATGCTTGTTCTTTGAAATTTTGATTCCAGGTTAGCCTAAGGATGTCAAACTCTCAGTCTGCTCACTTGAATGTCGACACTGAGTCAGGCTATCACGGCGAGAACAATAGCGTGATGCCTAGTAATGATGTGCTTCCTATTGATCCCAATGGTGTCCCAGTTACCAATCCGGTCAATACTAACTCGTAGGTGGCCATCAACATCAATTTACCAACTGATCTCGAAAATAGTGTCCGTGGGAGACCCTGACCAGCGGCTCGAGAAACGGCCAGAGGTGAAGGTGATGTGGTGAGCCTGTGGTTGATTTTTGAAATGTTGCAAGCTCAACAAGCGGCGATAACACAGTTGCAGAACCAAAGCCACGCCCCTAACAGGGTCGACCTCGAACAGTTCCAGAAAAATACTCGAAGGGACAAACACGTTGCC